>LOJH01000231.1:79769-96311 GCA_001685095.1 Ellobius talpinus | reverse complement strand
TGGACTCGAACTCACAGAGATCCACCTGCCTCTGCCTCCCGAGTGCTGGGATTATAGGTGTGCGCCACTACCGCCTGGCAGGATTACATTTTAATGAACCTCTTGGAAGTTCAAAACGTATTTTAGATGGGCATGATGGGGTGTGGACTGGGAAGATAGTTCAGAAGATATGAGTGTGTGCTGCACATGCATGGGATCTGAGTTTGGATCCCCAGCACCCTTATCAAAATATGGGCACCGTTGTGTGAGCCTCTCACCCCAGTAAACTTCACCCCAGTAAACTGGCTGTCATCTAAAGCAGAAACGCTGTGAACTTCAGTGGGAGACCATGTCTCAAGGGAATGAGGTGGAGAGCAATAGAGTATACCCAATTCCCTCTTCTGCATGCACCCATGCAACACACACATACACACCACACACACCACACACATGCACACACCACACACACACCGCACACCACACACACACATACCACACGCACGTGCACACACACCACACACATGCACAGACACATACACACCACACATACACACACATCACACACACACACCCCACACACGCACACCACACATATACACACGCACACATGCACACCACACACATATGCACACACCACACACACACCACACACACAAACACACACACCACACACATACACACACGCACACCACACACACATACACACATGCACACCACACACATGCACACCACACACATACACACCACACACATACACACATACACACCACACACATACACACATGCACACCACACACATACACACCACACACATACACTCACACACCACACACACACACATATACACATGCACACCACACACACACACACACACGCACACCACACGTTGAGCATGGTAGTGGACATTTGTATTCCTAATACTTGAGAGGCTGAAGCAGGAGGATCACGAGTTTGGGGCCAGATCATGGGCTACACAAATCCTGTCTCCAAAAAAAGGCCTAACAAGGAAGACTTAATGCACACAACCTAAAAATATGGTGGCTTAGCTATACAACACAGCAGTATTACCCATTCTTTCTCAGGGGTGTGGCTCATCGCCATCCCTCAGCATCTTGAGGGAGCATCTTGCTTGGAGTGGCTGGTCTAGGAGGAGATCGGTATCTCCAGTCTCTACCTAATTGTTCACACCATCAGGAAGCTGAGGATTTTGGTGTCGGGTTTTGGTGTGCGGCTCCTAAAACACTTGTCAGTGTGCTGAACAATGGGAACTTGGATAGATGTCTATATTTTGGGTGTGTCTGTGGTCCCTGACTCAGAGCCACCTCTTCACCAAATCACAGATTAGAATTCCTCTTCCTCAAGCAGGTCACAGAAGCTCAAGTCCCCAAGAAGCATCCAGCTAGACAAACCTTGCTGACTATCTCCATCTGGCCACAGGGATTAGCCCCCCTCTGCCCAGGTGCACCTCCACACATGTCCAAGCTTCTGTCACTCTCAGACTATGATGTCTGTATAACAGCCCAAGAGAGGAGAGGGGCACCTGTGGGCAACTGAACACCCTGAAGGTCGGCATACCCAAACTGTAGGGTCCGGAGCTCCTGCACGGGGGACACTGCCAGTCTCTCCCCTATATAGCTGGCCTTCTTATCCTGACTGCCCTTGAAATAAACCAGTAGACATTCCCTGCAGTTCTGTGAGCTGCTTCAGCAAACTGAACTAACTAACCAGAACCTGGGCTTTAAAGCCAGGAAGTCCGTAGCACACAGCACAACATGCTGCTTGCTCTGAACATTCTCAGTTTTTAGCTCCTTTGTCTGTATCCATGCCTAGCCCACAAGGCCCTCTGTCCGTGCCCATAACTCATCTTCATGAGCCTTCTGTCCAAGTCCATATTTTACCTAAATGAGCTCACTCACCCAGCCTGTGTCCATGTCTACATTGTCCCCCACACATCCACTCTGCCCACATTATCTATGTTTCCCCCACACAGCCCAGGTGCCTGGCCTCGGAGAAGGTTCTGGGCATATTCCAGGAACCCACCGAGGGCCTGACTCTGCATTTACTCCGGTACATACAGCACATCGGCCTCTTCTGAGGTGTGAGCAACAAAGCGGACCCATAGGGCCGTGTGGTAGGCAGGGGGGCTGTGTGGGACTGACTTGGGTTGGAGAGACCCCGGCATGGGCATGCTGAGACCCCAGTCCTGCCAGAATGCCTTCTGCATGAAGCCGTGAACGCCAGGCCTTACAGGGCAAAAATATCCAAGTGCCACATATGTGGGTTCCCACAGCTGACACCAGCTTGGCGTGGGTGCTCCCGGGGACCGGTTCCTTACACATGGTGCAGCGGTGCAGCTGCCAGCTTCGTGAGGCAGCTGTGAGAGGCGCCCCGCCTGCCCCTTGAGGTGCCAGTTGGGAGGCAGCCGACTCTCTTCCGCAGACTACCTGTGGCTGGGGATGTATTTCCTGGCGACTGCAAATTTGCTTTGTTTCCAAGTCCTCCATCCGCTTCCCACCTGTCATCTCTCACGCCACGCTCCTCCTCTCCCTCCCCCGCCTTCAATCAGCAGCCCCAGCCCCCAGCAATCTCATCATCACCAGTGCCAGGCGGCAGGAACCACCTACACCATCTGAGGAGGAGCATCTTCCTGCCACGTGTGCCAGGCTGGGGCAGATGTAGAGCTGCCAGTGCCCTGGGCCAAGGTCCAGGGCTCCCAGAGCTCCAGTGTAGACCTCCAGAGAGAGAGAAGTACCTGTTTGAGGGCCCCTGAAACTGAGAGAATCCAGAACGAGGGCCAGGCTTTGTGCTGCCCTTGAGGCATGGAAGGGAGCCTTATGATACAGCAAGACTCCTCATGAGCAGAGGGAAACGGATGTGAATGGGGAGATCTGCAGAGGTTACGGCCTGAACAGGGGCTCCAAGCAGACCGTGTGTGGGAATTATGTGAACCCCTCAACCTGTGGAAGAAGCTGGAACACGGCTAGGAACTTTACAGTTTCCCAGATGTGCTCCTATCTGAAATTGCTCTTTGAGGCATCCGGGTCACTTCTGACTCTGCAGAGGGCCCCGGGTATGTGGCCTAACCATGGAAAGCACCTGGCCCGACCTGGGTTTCGAGTGCTGGGGTAAGGTGATGGACATTCCTCCATTTTCCATGGCACAGTTGTGTGGGAGGGGAGGAAGGACTGAGGTTAAGATGAACGGAAAAGGATTGAGGAGGGAGACAGGACCAGGTGAAGGGGGCGGGGTCTTTGAAACCTCTTCTGGGGAAGACTCCCCGCAGAGTCAAAGAGTCAGGAGTCTGGACTGGCACTCCTGGAGGAGACCAGCTCTTGAGAGTCACCTGACAGACCCAGGTCCCTGAGGCTGATGCCCAGGTAAGGCCACTAGGCTGCCGCACTAGGAAGAGGTGCTGAGCTGTGGGGGTGAAGAGAAAAAGAAAACCTTGGAAAGAAGAACAAGTGTTCAAATAATAAAGTGAGCCAGGCAGTGGTGGTGCACACCTTTAACCCCAGCACTCGGGAGGCAGAGGCAGGTGGATCTCTGTGAGTTCGAGGTCAGCCTGTTCTACAGAGTGATTTCCAGGACAGCCTGAACTAGACAGATAAACCCTGTCTCAATAATAATAATAATAATAATAATAATAATAATAATAATTTATGCTAGTTGTATTAGTCAGGGTTCTCTAGAGTCACAGAACTTATAGAATGGCTCTCTCTCTCATATGTATAAATTTATTGGAATGATTTACAGGCCGCAGTATAATAGTGACTAGGTAGAAACGGAAAGTCCAAGAATCCAGTAGTTGCTCAGTCCCACAAGGCTGAGTGTCTCAACTGGTCTTCTGTAAATGCTGGAATCCCATAGGCTCCAATGCCAATGAAGGAATGGATATGCTAACAGGACAAGGGCAAGCAGGCAGAGAGCGAAAGAACTCTTCAGCAGACGGGGTAACCCAGAATGGAGGTGTGCCTTCTTGCTTCAAAATCTGCATTAAAGCTGTGTATCTTCCAGCCTCAGGATCAGGACCAAAATCCTCCATTTCTGGTCTGGAGTTCATTCCAGATATAGTCAAGCTGACAACCAAGAATAGCCATCACCCTAGGAGAGGGAGAACTGCAAATTTCCTGGGTCCTTTCAGACAAATGCCACTCCAGTGACCAGCGGCTTGGGTCACCCTACTACTATGAGTGGCCAGGAGGTCCCATGGGATGAGTACCAGGACCTTCAGGATGGACCAAGCCTTTGACCTGCTTGTCATGGAAGATAGGGACTTCTAAAGACCTTAGTGCTGGGCCCTGGGAGTCTCTGGAAATGCTGGAGACCCAAAATTGCAGAGAGGCTTGATACAGTTTGTGGTGGTTAATCTTGGCTGTCAACTTGATGAGATTTAGAGTCGTTGTGGAAATATGTTTCTGGGCGTGTCTGTGAGGGACTATGTAGGTTAGGTTAACTGATGTGGGAAGATATATCTTAAATATGGGCAGTGTTGTTCTATGGACTGGAGTCCTGGACCAGTCCATAGAACAAAACTACAAAGAATCAAAGAGGCAAGCAAGCTGAGCATGCTTTCTGACTATGGATGATGTGTCCTGCCGCCATGACTTCCTTCTCTACCATGATGGACTGTACCCCAGAACTGTAAGCCAAAATGGACTCTCCCTTGAGTTATTTTCCGCCAGGGTATTTTTCTCATACCCATTAGACAAGTAATTGATACACAATGCAAGACACAGCTTCAAGAATGCTGGGTGTTGTCCATAGAGCTTCTAGCTGGGCTTGCCAAGAGCTACATTCTCCTAGATGCCCTGACCCTGATCTCCAGATGATCCCTGAAAGGTGAGGTGGCATAGTGATGAGGAGCCACCAGGCCTGGTCCTGTGACCTCCCAGCCCTGCCCAGTCACTGTTAGGGGCACTTGCGAGCATCTTGCCTGAGGTCTGGGCCTGATTCCATGAGCGAGCGGCTATGATACAAGTTCCTGTATTATGTAGAATGTGCACAAGCCAGCTGCTTCCACCATCCTTGGCCGCCATCAAGACCAGCTGCTGCCTTGTTTTCTGGGATAGCTGTGGAGGGCGCCATGCTAGAAAGACAGTCTTGACTCCTGCTGCTTCTCGGTAAGAAGTTCGTTTGCCAGGACAGGGACAGCTACCGGGAGGTGGTAGCCTGGAATTCCTACAGAACCTTCTCTTGCAGGAGGCTGGTCTGCTTGCAGGGCCTCACGATTTCTTGTCTCTTCTTTCCTGGGACCTAAACCCACCTGTCTTAGTTAGATTTTTTATTTCTGTGAAGAGACACCATGACCATGGCAACCCTTATAAAGTAAACATTTAATTGTGGTGACTGGCTTGCAGTTCAGAGGTTCAGTCCATCGTGACAGAGAACTTGGCGGCATGAGGCAGGCATGACGCTGGACAAAGACCCGAGTGTCCTACATCTTACAGGCGTCAAGAAGTCAGCTCACTACCACACTGAGTGAAGTCTGAGAAAAGGATCTCAAAGCCCACCCCTACAGTGACACACTTACAACAAAATGTGTGGCCCACTATACGGTGTGCCCTCCAACCTCAAGGTCTGGATTAACAGTGGATGTCATCCAGCCTCCTCCAGCACATAAGACCACACTTCCCCCTTCAAAGCCCCTCCCTAGGAATTTATGGGGGCCAAATACATTCAAACTACCACACCCTCCCCAGAGCCACTCTGGGTCTCATGTCCTTGGTGCCAAGAGAGGCTTTTTCTCGGAGGTGTCAAAGGTTGACAGAAACAGAGGCCTCAGGAGTTGGGGACCATGGGCATTTCAAGGAAGCTGAGAATTGAGGGACTTATGTATCTTCTGTACTCTGGCTCATACACATGCATGTTTACACACGCACACACACACACACACTCACATCCACATTAACTTGGGTGTATACCCTCCTACACATGTACAAGCTCACATTCAATGAACAAACGTACCTGCATGCCTCTGTATATGTTCACAGCACAACACAACAGACAAAGGTATTCAGACTAAATCTGCAGACCCACGCGTTCACGCACACACCCTCACGAAAACATATGTACTCCATATATACATGAATGTCCACAGTACACACTCTTACACATGTTATCAAATGGGCACATTCAGCTACCTCTACTTCACCATGGGCCTGAGCTGCTGGCAACACAAAAGGTGGGAGGCCCAGAATCTGGATTGTGCTGCAGCCTTGCTACATCAGCCTGGGGTAGTTCCACGCAGGCATGGATGCTGGGGATGAGGAGATCATGCTCACCCTAGTACAGGGAATGACATCAGAAGGGCTGGGACTTCTCTAAGGGAACGTTGGCTTCAGGATCCTGAACTCTAAGGAAGAGAACTGATGGGGATGGATACCTCTCAGAGCACTGTGGCAGAAGCCAGCTTTCTTGGATTGATTTCACCTTTTCCAATAAATTTCCTCCAAATTTCCTCCATGTTATCAAGTTTATTTATGTTTACTGAATAAAAGCTTTTTTCCAGTTGTTTAGTTTAGTTTTGTTTAGTTGGTAGAGTGCTTCTATAGTATGGCAAAGCCCTGTGTTCCTCCCCAAGCACTACCTAGACAAGGCAAGATGATATAGTCTGTAATCTCAGCACTTGAGGGGTAGAGACAGGAGGATCAGACAGATGAACAAGATCACTCTCTGCTACACAGAAAGTTCCAAGGCAGCCTGGGCTCCATGAGACCCTGTTTATATAAAATTACATGGATTCCCCAAGCAGATGTAGCATGTTAATGTTTTGACACCTGTCTATGGTGTTTTCTACAACCACAACCCCTTCTACATTTAGTTATTTGTGTGTGCGTGTGTATGTGTGTGTGTTGAGGTGTGTGGAAGTCAGAGGACAACCGAGGGGATCAGTTCTTTCCACACACAGTATGGGACCCAGGAGTTGAACTCAGATCCTCAGGAGTGGCGGCAAGAGCCTTTACCTACTGAGCTATTGACCCGTCCACAAATATCTTTTGAAAACATAATTTGCTTCATAGAATGATCCTCTACCGTCACTTATTTGTACTATTTCAGGAAGTCTTCTGAGACTTCTAGTCCCTCTGTAGCTGTGATTTATTTGCTATTCTTTTTTGTTGTTGTTGTTTTGTTTTGTTTTGTTTTTATCGAGACAGGGTTTCTCTGTAGCTTTGGAGCCTGTGCTGGAACTAGCTCTTGTAGACCAGGCTGGCCTCAAACTCACAGAGATCCACCTGCCTGTGCCTCCCAAGTGCTGGGACTAAAGGCCTGCGCCACCACCGCTCGGCACTCATTTGCTATTCTTAACATTTTTGAGGCACTGTGTGTGAAGACCAGGGAGAACTCATCTCAACTTGTCATGGCAGCAGGTCACCAGGCTCCTCTGTCCCCTGGGTTGGACAGGTGCCTGCTTCCTGCTTTCAGTAACATAAATCATGGATATTCAGCTTCCTTGCCTACAAATCCCAGTGTTCAGCCATATTCACTTCCCCAGGATGAATAAATTCCTAATAGAGGAATGATGAGAACAAAGCATAAAAAATACTAATTTTTAAAAATGTCTTATCAAGTTGTCCTCAACACCAAGGTCAAGGTTCATCCTCACTGCTGAAGCAGATGTGGGCCAACCCACTTCTCTCCTCCCTGGCACGGATGCCAGCTACTCATCTACAAGTGTGCTCATCAGCTCAGGCAATTTTCAACATTCCAGATGAGAAGATAAAGCCACACAGAGCAGAAGGCACAGCACCTGGCGGAAACACCGTTTGCACAGCACCTGGCGGAAACACCGTTTGCACAGCACCTGGCAGAAACACCGTTTGCACAGCCTATGGCAGCACGATGTCCAGAGGGAAGGGAATTTGCTGGCGGAAGGCAGTGGACACAACAGGTGGACTGCCGAAGCTCCCTTCCTCCCTTTCTTCCTCCCTCCCTTCCTTCCTTCCTCCCTCCCTCCCTTCCTCCCTCTCTCTTTCCCTCCCTCCCTTTCTTTCTTCCTTCCTTTCTTTGTTTTTTAGTTTTTAATTTTCCTTTTTGGGTTTTTCGAGACAGGGTTTTTCTGCATAGCCTAGCTGTTCTGGAACTCATTCTGTAGACCAGGCTGGCCTCAGACTCAGAGATCTGCCTGTCTCTGCCTCCCGAGTGCTGGAATTAAAGGCATGTGCCACAATCACCAAGCAAGCTCCTTTTTGAAGAGCCTTGGCTAACTCATCACCATGGCTGCCTCCTGGGATGTAGAGTATCAGAGTGTCACGGGACCCCACATCTGAGGTAAGCGATGTCTTTATAAAGAACTCTGATAAATGAATCTCTGATCTGTTACACTTCCCAGGGGACTCTGAGGAAAGTGGACAACCCTTCCAAGCCAAGCCTAGTGATGAACCATCGCAGGGACCATCCACTGCTTGTGTCCCCACTCATCAGCTCTGATGTCTACTTTTCCCAGGGACAAGACTTTTACTTCTAGACCAGCATGACCAAGATAGCGCTGGCAGTGTCACCCTGCTTGCCTTCCGCAGTGAGATAGGAGGAGGGACTCCTGGAACCAGCATTTGATGGATCTGAGCTTGGGACGGTGGGGGCGTATCTTGGGCTGAGAACAGAACCTTCAGGATGTCCTTATTTGCTGTCCTCCCCAAGCCCTGGCTTGGAATTCACCTGCTGTTCTTGTTAACCCTCCAATCAGTACCATCACCTGCTTCCAGAGGCGGACCTAGAGTCGGGCTGCTCAGCGTAGCTCATGCAAACTGGGTAGAGCTGGCGGGTCACCTGCATGGGCTCCTGAAATGACATCATAAACTATCATCAGCTGTGGGTAAGATGGTTCACCAGCCTGCTCCATATTCAATCCTCTCACTGGTTGCCTTCGCAGTCTATGGCTCTTACCAGATCCAAGCAGATGTGGGCTGTTCTAGGATCGGCCTGGGGCTGTCTTGGGTCCTTCCGGGCTTATCCCACTAGGTCACCTATCTTCCAGAGGAACCACAGTCCCTCCCTCCTCTTCCCACCCATCCATGCCTGAGAACCTTCTCTTGTCTCAGTGTTTCTGATTTAAACGCTGCCCAGAGCTTGCCTGCTGTGTTTAGTCCGGCATCTGGACAAAATAACCAGAACAGCTGAGCGCCATGTGCTTGTGGCTCTGGGCATTCTGGAGTGGGCTTGGTGCCAGTCTGTCTGTGGGGCAAAAGGCGCTGCCCTCTTGTGCCCTCCATGCACTCTACTGACTGTCTCTGTGCCTCAGTCTCCCTTCTTGCACTTCTCAGAGTCGTTACTACAGAGTGTGGCTTCCAAGACCCACCTGCCCTTGAACAGGAGCCAATGTCCATGGGAAGCCTGGACTTGAGAGCTCGGGGAGCCTGCCAGATCCCGTGCCTTGTGCCTCACAAGCTGCAAAGCTGAGGCCCAGGAGGCCATGTCTTGTGGGACTAGGAAGAGGGAAAGCTCACAGGAAGTCTTATGGACAAGGGATGATACCTAGTAAGGCCCACATCCACTGTTGGCACTAACCCCAGATGAGAAACGATGGGCACACTGCAAACATCCACTGTCTTCCTGCTCGGTGCCAACACCAAGCTGGGGAAGCCTCACAAAGCTCCCCCGCTTACAGTTTTCACGTCCTGCCTGGCATACCAAACCCTCAGCTCAATTAAGGGTCTATTGCTGAGATAAATACCATGACCGAAAGAAAGCAGCTTAGGGAAGGACAGGACCAACGTGGCTTATACTTCCATATCAGAGCATCATCAAGGAGTCAGTGGGGGCCAGGACAGGAGGAACCTGGAGGTGGAGACTGAATCAGAGGCCCTGGAGGAGTGCTGCTTACTGACAGTCTGCTCTTCTTACACAGCCAGGCCCACGAGCCCAAGGATGACATCATGAAGGCTAGGTCCCCCAACATCAGTTAGTAATCAAGAAAATGCCTCGCAGACATACCCGCAGGCCAGTCTGATAGACACCAATCCCACACAAAGTCTTCACTCTTCCTCCTCTGCCAAAGGCCCCACTGTTAGTATCATTACACCAGGAGCTTTAGCTTGTGGATTTTGAGAGACTAAAAGCAATTAGTCCCTTGTACCCCTTAGATTAGTCCCTTGTCCCTTACAGGGACACTGAGTCTGTCCTCAAGGACTCCTCTAGAGTCAGCCTGGAAAAGGGGAAATGACAAGGACTTAAAGGGACCCACTGAAGCTTAGCCTTACCACCTGGGGGGAAGCGTGCTTTCTCTAATACTGAGCGCAGAGCCAGGGGCACGGTTGTCCTGGTGAGGCCTGGCTGCTGTGGGCAGCACACTGTACAAGCAAGAGTCACAGCTGTGGGCCATGCTGGCTTGTGTTCTCAGTGCCCAGGCTTCCTGCTGCATATCTGTCAGCACAAAGCCCTGCCAGGGATGGAGCGTTGCCAGCAGTGGGTCTGGCCTTGCGGCCCTGAGGACAAGGGCATATGTGTTTGTGCACAGGAGTATCACATCCACAGCAGCTACCCAGCATGTACCTGCAGTCCCAGAACTTAGGAACTATAGTAGCATCATTGGCATAGCCTGGTTAGCTCCAGGGCATCCTGGGAACTGTCTCCCCTGTCCTCAACCTTGTTTCAGCTAGGAGACTCTAGGAGACTTTTGAAACAAAACAATAGCAACAACAACAACAACAAATAAAACTAAGTACCTAAAATTAGAAAATAATTCCCTCTGAAGGAGTCCCTCTGAGGCCAGTCCATATTTCTCCTCATACCTGTCTGCCTCTGTCTCCCAAATCCTAGGATTAAAGGTGTGTGTCACCGCTGCCTGACCTCTAGAGGCTTTAGCTTTGCCTCTGATCTTCAGACCAAATTTATTTGTTAAAATACAAATAATAAACCACTAGAGGCCTTGCCTCTGTTTCTGGCTTCTGACCTAGATCTGGTTGATAATATTGCAGCCACTTCTCCACTCAGTGCTGAGCAAGTGTTCACAGGGTCCCGAGGACAGGAATATTACCACACTTCTAAGCCAGTCACCATGGTGCAGAAGGCAGCGAGGGAGGGTAGTGCCCTGTGTGATGTGCCCGATGCCCATCTGATTGGTCACTGTGCAGAAAGTTCCTTCCCCAGAGACAACAAGGTGGCTCAGTGGGTACAGGTACTTGCCAACAAGTATGATAACCTGAATCAGACCTCTAGTACCCACGAAACAGAAGGAGAGAGCCAGTCTCTGCCAGCTGTCCTCGGACTGCCACATGTACACCAGAGCGCGCACGTGCACACACACGTAAATAAATATTAAAGTAAATCTGCCTTCACCTCAAGGGCAGACAGCCATGTTGTGTGTGTCACTACAGTGGGTAGGTGGGAGGGGTCTTAAACCAACCAGCTTCCAACATGTTTAAGAGGCAGTTTCTCCCTCTTCAGCTGACACCAGTGTCCTTCTCAAATAGAATCTCAAAACAGACCAACCTTGTTGGGCAATGGTGGTGCACACCTTTAATCCCAGCACTCGCAAGGCAGAGGCAGGCGGATCTTTGTGAGTTCAACACCAACCTGATTTACAGAGCTAGTTCTAGGACAGCTAGGGCTGTTACACAGAGAAACTTTGTCTCGAAAAACCAACCAAACAAACAAACAAATAGACAAAAAGACCAACGTCAAGATCAGGATAACATGGAAGTCAGGCTGGCATAGAGCCCTCTGGGTCAAAGGGCCCATGAGCTCGTTCTACCATTTATCTCTACCCCAGAGTAAGATATCTAGGGCATAGTGAAGCTTATCTGTGACTCCAGGCAGGAGGATGACGAGTTTGAGGCCAGCCTGGGCTACATAGCAAGACACTGTCTCAAAAAAAATTAAAAGAAAAAGAAAATAAGTTGGCCTTCTTACCTCCCTTCATAATCTTCCGAGTAAACTCAAATGCCATGGCCTGCCACACCCAGTGCAGACTGAGCAATTTCACTTCCCAGTCCCCTGGATGGGTGGCACCCGGCACTGTGGTGGAACATTCCAACACCCACACACTGAACGCTTCTGTTCTGGTACAGCTGTGCCGACTTCTGGGAACCTGAGGCCTCGGAGCTGGAAAAAGTCTGGCTTCAGCATGGCCTAACTGGGGCCTGAATCATGGCTTGACTGGGACAGCACCTCTGTCATCACGCATCTGGCTACAACTGCAACCCAGAGGTCTCACCCCTTTGGTGGATGACAGACTGCAGAGCCAGCTCACAGGCTCCGTGCCCACCTGTGGGGACTATGCCTTGGTGCCATGGGGTTTTATGCCAGCCCTGACTCTGTGATACCCTCCTTTGGCACTAGACAGAACAAAAAGCCTTTCCATTCATGAGGGTAAAAGGGGTGTAGATACTTCTGGAAACAGCGCCAGTGTGGTCTGGTGGAAGTAGAGTCTCTAGCAGGTTGTGGCCCTGGTTTTCCTTATACTTGAAGCCTAAGATGCTCCCAGAAGAGGATGGTAGGTAAAGGCCACAGAATAATCTCTGTGGGCAAGACCAGGTCCTAGACTTGCTGGTGACAGAGTCTGAAGCAGCCCTGGAGACAGTATCTCAGAGGAACTGTCACAGCACTGTGTTTTGCTTACAGCAGAAGATTTGTGTAGTTGAGAGAGTTGATTCCAACAGAACACACAGTGTTTTCTCCATGGCCTGGCAGCTTGCTTCTGGGGAGAGGAAGAAGCAGCAGCTGGCAGGATGGCTGCTTGCGCTAGGAAAGGAACAGGAACCTGTAACTGTTCTCACTGGTGGATGAGAGGGCGGAGGTTCAGAGATGAACACAAGCTGTTCTGGGCAGCTGTACTAGGTAGCCCTCCTGGGTCGCCATCTTGGGCCCCAGTATGTGATGCTTGGCTGGCTTTCTCTTGCTTGAGTCTAGCGGAGGAGCCGGTAAATGAGGGGCAGCGCCTTTTATGAGGCAGAAGTAGAGCAGACAGCCTGAGCTATGCCGACGACAGGATGTGGGACAAGGGTAGAGCCAGAAGATGACCAGGGCTCTAAGGTTTAGCATAGGGGCAGCCCTGTGCCCCCTTCCCCCACTGGGCCAGTGACACCTGGGTCAGACTCAAGGCTGATAGATACCCCTCTTCCTGCAGACTAGACCGGAGTGACCTGTGTCTCCCATGCTACCTGGCTTTCCGGTAGTCCTGTGATCTAGGATGAGTGGGCCGGGAAATACAGTACAAAAGCTGAGCTCACAGGAAGCTCAACTTGTCCCCAGGCCACATCTCCAGGTCTCCCTGGAATTCTTTCCTTGGCTTGGCTGGACCACACCTGGGTCCACAGTCCTGTCTACTTGGATGCTGTTTTTTAGTCAGGCCTCTGGTCTTTAATGGGGGGGGGCCTTGGCTGCCCCAGATCCCTCAGAGTCCAGGAACTGTTTTCAAAGCGTGGCCTCTGGTGTGGAAACCCACAGAGATCCTACTGCTTGTGTGGCAGAAGGAAGAGTTTGGGGCCAGAGCACAGAGGACATCTGCCCTCAGCTATACATGTGGTCCCTAAGCTGCCACTTTCCGTGCCTCCAGCCTACTCTCACCTGCGCCCTGACAGGCATGGGGCACACTGCCACTTGGTGAGGAGTGAGGCTCTTGGGGAAGGTAGGATGTGACCTCAGAATACAAGTCTGCATCTTCTAAGAGGGGCCGCTTTGAACAGGGGACAGCTCTAGAAAAGAGGGGAGAAGGGACAGAAACCAGAGCTGGGCCATGTTGGTTACCTCGGTGGCAAGAGGTTTGTTTTGTTTTGGTTTGGTTTTTGGTTTTTGGAAACAGGATTTCTCTGTGTAACAGACCAGGCTGGCCCTAAATTCACAGAGATCCACCTGCCTCTGCCTCCCGATTGCGGGGATTAAAGGTGTGTACCCCCACCCCTACTGCCCAACTGTCCTGAGTCTCTTCGTTAGGAAAATGAACATGGGTTCAGGGAAGTCCACGGCTATAACCAGCTTGAAGTCAGGTATGTCACCCTCTGTCCTTTCCAACACATCTAGCTTGAGGAAGGAGCCAGAGCTGGCTTCCAATATCTTCAGATGAGCTCAGGAACAACAAGGGGACATTTTGATGGAGACAATCCAGCAACTTTCACACTCTTCACCTGTTAGGGAATATTATTTTCAGGTGTGTTACTTTTGTTTATTCTGAATTTGATTAACTGTGAAGCTGCGATTCTTTGCCTGTCTAAAACACCTGATGGTCCTAATAAAGAGTTGAATAGCCAATCATGGGGCAGGAGCAAGGATAGGCAGGGCTAGCAGGCAGGGAGGATAAATAGAAGGAGAAATGGGACAAAGAGGAGCAAGAGAACAAGGAGAGAAGGATATCAGGTGCCAGCCACCCAGCCAGTTACAGAGGAAGAAGGAACGAAAGATATACAAAAATAGAAAAAGTTAAAGCCCAGAGGAAGAAGGTAGTAGGGGATAACTTAAGAAAAGCTGGCAAGAAACAAGCCATGCTAAGGCCAGGAATTCATAAGTAATAATAAGCCACCATGTGATTTATTTGGGAGCTGGGTGGTGGGCCCCTCAAAAAGCCAAAACAATGAAACGTTACACAACATTCACCTTATGAACACTCTTAGGTGTCCCTCTCTGCCACCCACCCAACTATGCCTTCACTCCCCCACAGCAGCTGGGGTTGGCTCTGTCTGCTGTCCACAGTACTTCCTGCTCTCCTGCCTTCTAGAGGCCTGGGACTTGCACCTGAAGTTCTCTTTAAGGTCCTGCCCCACCCACTGCCATCTCTCCCAGTCCCGTGTCCACGTGGCTGTGATGGGAAGCACCAGTGAGTGGCACCAGTCAGCACAAGTCAATGTGCATTACCACTGTCCCTGCCTCTGTGATGCGGACTGTGAAGAGTCTATCCTGAGAACGGCAGCTCTTGGTGCTCCGTCACCATTCTCTCCAAGAACAGACCTTACAAACACACATGTCCTCTCCGGGCTAAGGTCGCCTCTGCACTCAGGGCCCCCGAAAGGACATGCTGAGTGGTAAAATCAAAATCTTGGTCATGGGCCAAGAAAGTAGGGACTTCCCTAGAAGGCTGCCTCAGAGGTGTGTTTTACTTCTTGGTTTACTTCTTGGTTTTCAAAATTATAGACTATTTCTTCTTCTCTGAAACATTGCCCTGCCATCTGTACTTTTTTTTTGTAGGAGAAAGCACCAACAGCGAGGCAGCAGGGGACAGCGACTGACGGTCTATAGTGAAGATGTGGCCAGGTAGGCATTCCCAGGCCTGCAGACTGTATCCCAGCTGCAGAGTATCTCCTGAGGACCCCCTGTGTGGGTGAAGACAGATCACAGAGGTGGGCGATCCTGTGTGTGGGCACACAGGGCACATCAGAGAAAGTTCCAGAACTCCAGGGAGGATGAAGTGTGTCCAATCAGACTCTAGAGACCTGTCTGGGTCCCTGCTGAGCTGGTGTGGGGACAGGGTAGCATGGCCAGGGTAGGGCTGGGTTTGGCTCTGCGAATCTAACATGGACGCAGCAGCTGCTCCTGCTCCTCGACAGGATTTCTGGGGGGATTTAGAAACAGAGTCCATGCGCCTAAAATGTTAAAAAAAAAAAGCACAGGCAATCCTTTTAAATCTTTCCTTAACCACACAGGAGGGAGCAGGAGAAATGAGGTGCCCTCTCCCTGACGGCTCATCGCAAACCCTGTCTCCACACCTCCTTGTCTTCAAACCGTGTTCTTCATGAGCAAAATTTGTTTGTTATGATGTCCGTTTTCATACACGTGGCAGCACATTTTGTGGTGTTGGTTCCTTCTCAGATCATCCAGTTTCAGCAGAGGAGCAGCTCCGCTCTGCATGAGGGAGTTTCCCTGGGTTTTATCTTAGGCTGTTTCTCTGTCCCTCCAGGAATATAGCTGCCTGGGACAGCCACTGACTTCTCTGCGTTTCGTTTCCTGGAGCCATTTGCACAGCTGGGGATTCTGTTTCACTGAAGCCTAGCCTCAGGTTCGCGTCTCAAGCCGCTGGTACAGAGATCCACCTGCCTCTGTCTCCTGGGGACTGGGGCTGAAGATGTGTGTCAGCACATTCTGCTTGGCACCCCTCTGAGAGCCTGTTTGAGATGTGACTGACATGTAACATGGTGCCTGTAGGTAAAGGGTAGGGTCTAGGATGGTGCAGAGGTAGAAAGTGCTGGTTATGCAAATCTGAGGCTCTGAACTGGATCACTGGAGCCCACAGTGGAAGGAGGACACTGACTCCTGAAAGCTGTCCTCTGACCCCCATTGTGCACAGTGGCACAACATGCTCTCCCCCTACAGACACACATCGTCATCATCATCAAATTCCAGAGTTTGACTTAGTGTGCTGCCATCCTGTCCCTGGCACTGCCATAATCCCAGGCTCTTCTTCCTATCAGGCTACCTGCTGGCCAGTTTTATGTCAACTTGACACAAGCTAGAGTCATTGAAGAGGAGAGAGCCTTAACTGAGAAAAATGCCTCTGTCCGAACAGGCTGCAGGCAAGCCTGTAGGGCATTTTCTCAATTAGTGATCAATGGGGGAGGACCCAGCCCACTGTGGGTGATCCTGTCCCTGGGCTGGTGGTCCTGGGTTCTACAAGAAAGCAGGCTGAGCAAGCCATGAGGA
>LOJH01000231.1:61178-79436 GCA_001685095.1 Ellobius talpinus | reverse complement strand
TGGAAGTGTAAGCCAAATAAACCCTTTCCTCCCCAAGTTGCTTTCGGTCATGGCAATAGAAACCCTGACTAAGACACTCTCTACACATTCTTGTCACTTTCTCCCAACCAGAGACTTTGGCTTTGGTCATGGGACAATACTAGTTCCATAAGAATCTGCCAGAGATTGTTCCCTCCACTTAAATTTTCTGGAAGAATCTGAGGATGACTGGAGCTCACTGTTCCCAGAATGTGTGATGGAAAGTTCCAGTGAACGAACGCACCCGGTACTGGAGGGGATCCCACAGGGAATAAATTCAATCTCCCAAATGGTTGTATGGTATGTACATCGGTCATTTCATCTGGGTTGACACTTAGTATCTTGTGCTCTGGGGTGATGCGCTCACCAGCCCCCAGTGTGGAGTACGTGAGCAGGACATTGACCGTGGCAACCCTCTGCTGCCTTTTGTCTCGGCAGGGGCCATCCCGACTCAGTCCTAACAGCCCTGATCTTTTTATGCGCACTGAGCTTTGTCAAGCTTGCAAGAAGCTTATCAGTTTTATAATAATCTCCTAAATGAGCAACCGTTGAACTGAAATATACATATAAAGCATTTTATATAAATGTAAATATACATTTTTGTCTCAAAATACCATGGATAAAATCGCTGAGCTCAGGATCGAAGGTGACAAACATTTACATGCTTCTGTCAAGCTTTGACTAATCAAATTAGCAAAGAAAAATTAGAGGAACTGAGAACTATTGTTAATTAAGTTAAATAAGTAGATCCAAATTTAAACTCTGGACCCTCCCTTCAGGAAACACCTTTTCAAATTCCCTTGTAGCGAGTCCACAACTGTTCACATGTTTAGGTGGCTTTGGATGTTTTGGAAAATCCCCCAAAGCAGGGCGGGATGACCAAGCTGTTTCGCTCAGGACTTGCCCAGTAAGGGTAGCAGAGGGAAACTCATATCCTGGGAAGCTAAGCCTGTGTGGCCAGACGCACCAGAATCAACCAGGCCACTTTCTCTCACCCCGACACACTAAAATAATGGCTAAAATCTGCTACAAATCCTAATTTTGAAGGAAAAACACAATCTGATTATTTTAATAGAAGGGAAACAAATACTTTAATTACAAGCTACCCAGAAAGAACCCCCAGGCATCTAGACCTGTATCTTGGATGAGCTGCCAAAGCTACAGCCAACACAGTATCTTTGTCATATGCGGGGGAAGTGGCATCAAAATGGGAATTAAACCCAAAGTAACAAATAATAAATACAGGTAAAGCAGGACAAGTCAATGGCTAGGTGGGCTGTGGAGGTGCACGCCTTCAACCCCAGCACTTGGGAGGCAGAGACAGGCAGATCTCCGTCTGTGAGTTTGAGTCCAGCCTGGTCTACAGAGTGGGTTCCAGGACAGCAGGGCAGTCACAGAGAAACCCTGTCTCAGAAAAAATAAAGTCAACTAGGGCAACTAGGGTAGAAAGTCCTGACAGAGGTGTTGGGAGATCTCCTGACAAAACAGCAGTCCAGCACTTCTCCTTAGTGTAACCCAGAAGAGAAGACCCAAGGACATAAAACGGAAGAAGTAACACCAGCTCATAGACTTTCCAAATCATGAGGACATGCACCCAACTCTGCAATGGCTTCTAGGTGTTTTTGAAATACACACGTGTTTGCAGGAAATACATGCAACAAAAGTGTTCTAAAATACTATAAAATGCAAACAGGCCAAGAAACAAACCAAGAAATGGAAAATTCATTGAAAAGATACTCCAAATTGGATACCAGGCTCAGGAAATTTGACAGCTGAATTCTTCATAATAATCAGAGAGACCTGATTCCCAAAGCATTTACAAAGATGGGGGATCCCTGGCTTCAAAACCAAAGCAATCGCGTTTCCAGCAAGGAAACCAGAGGATCCATTCTACAGAGACTGAAGCCACAGTGGGAAACAGATACTAGAAATGGAAGACAACCCCGCCTCCCCCTTTCCCTCTGCTTTCTCCTTCTCTTCCTCCTCCTCTTCTCTTTGCCATATGGGAGATGGAATCAGGGCTTCGAGCGTGTCAGGAGTGGGTTCTATTACTGTACTGCAATCCAACTCTTCCTTAGTTGCCTTCCATTGCTGTGACGAACACCACAGCTCAAGGCAATTTGGGGAGGAAAGATTTGTCTCAGCAGGCATTTGTAATCCATTATGAAGGAAGCCAGAGTAGGAGCTCAAGGCAGAAACTTGAAGGCAAGAAGAAAAGTGGGGGCCATGGAGGAACACTGCTTACTGGCTGCTCCCTATGGCTTGCATGGCCTACTTTCTAATACAAGGCAGGACCACCTGCCCAGGGGTGGCACCACCCACCACAATGGTTTGGACCTTCCCACGTCAATCATTAAGCAATAAAATGTCCCACAACTTTCCTCCGGTCAATCTGGTAGAAGTTTCCTCGCTGAGTTTCTTTCTTCCCGTATGATCCTAGATTTGTGTCAGGTTGACCGAAAACTAACCAGGACAGGCTTCTTTTTACTTTTCTTAGTTTGAGAGAGGGTCTTGAGAAGTTGCCCAGGCTGGCTTTAAATTCACGCTGTAGTCTTTAAACTTTCTGTCCTCCTGCCCCATCTTCCTCAATAGTTGAGATGGCAGGCCTACCTCAGGGCCTGGAAGACTTTTTGTTTGGTACATTGCCATCCAAGATTTCTTTGGGGAGAGGATATTTACTTAGATTTGTAACTTTTGAGTTGACATAATTCCCAACTTGCAGACAATTTAGAAGGAAAGGTGTGAAGAAGGGCCACGTTTTCCACCCAGATTCTCTCGGTATGTGTCTCTCCAGAGACAGTGTTGGACATTAAGACTTTACAATTACATTCATTTATTTGTGTGTGTACATGTGCCCTAAATAGCTCTGAGTATCTCCTGCTCTAACAGGATCGATGCCCTCCCATCAGCAGCTTTCTCAAGAGTCTCTAGTCCAACAGTGTGTGCAGGACCAGATCTGGCATGGCACAGAACCTTCCAGAAAGCTATAAACAAGGCTTTAAGGGCTATGTACCAAATCTTCAGAGGAAGAACTCCCACAGTCTGAGGTAAACCCAGATGGGTGGGTGCCTCAGATATCAGTCAGGGTACCTCTAGAACCAAGTCATAAATGCAATGCTTTTCCGGTAAAACTTCCAAAGGGATGTCTTAATTAAGCCTTCCAAGATTTTCATATGATTCTGGCATGTTCTCTATCGTAGGGGAACCCAAGAGAGTCGTGGTATGCCAGATGAGCCAGTCACAAAAAACATAGCATGACTCCACACCCTGGGGTTCCTAGGAGAACAGTGTGGTCCACAGAGACAGGTGGGACTGGGGTTCTGGATGCTCATGGTGTTTTATATAATGTATGTTGTACCACAATGCTGTATTTTGGATCTGGAATGTCCCCCAAGTCCCTCATGTTAAAGACTTGGTCCCCAATGTGGTAGTATTGGGAGGCTATGGAAGCTTTATGAGATGGGGTCTAGAGAGGGGTCTTTGGGTCTTTGGTGGTGTGCCTGAGAAGGGGATAGGGGGCCCAGCCCTTCTTCTCTCTTTCTCCCTTCATACTGCTACCAGGATTCTGCCTCACTACAGGCAAACCCACTATGGTCAGGAACCTCCACAAAGGGAGCCAAAATAAATTTCTTATCCTTATCAGCCAGGTCTCCAGCGTTTGTTACAGTAACAAAAATCCACACATGAGAAAACAATTAGTGAATTAATGTCTATTGCTTTAATAATCATAATGGATCCCAATAATGGGGTTGGCAGAGTTGCTAGCAAGCAGCAGGTTATAAAATAACAAAGAGCAGAGTGACCAGTGTGTAGACTGAGGGAGACCTTCAGATAAACAGAACAGAGGAAATGCCGGAAATGACATCAAGCTCTTGCTCTGCAGCAAAGAAAGAAGCTTCTCTCCGGAGGAGAAATCAGATAGGTGATTCTGGACCATTTCTTACCGGAGTCAGGCGCCAGCGTGACTTGAAACGTTTGTAGTAGAGACAGAAGTGAATCTGCCCTTGAGCCTGGGGATAACACTGACGGCCCTGCACGAGCTGAGGTGGGCGGCAAGGCTGTGGACAAGCTAGGGACAGTGACAGAGCACAGCACTGAAGGAAGGTGCTGTTCTCCACCTCAGGCAACAGAGTGGAGAAAATGAAAGACATGGTTGTTTGTGTGGTGATGCTGATGCCTGTCATGCACAAGGAGTCCTCATTAGTCAACAGCAAAATAAAGGCCAGTAAGGAAATGAGTGTGAGATAAATCAGGATAACTTATGAGTAAGGGGGAAGCCGGGTGGAGGTGGCGCATGCCTTTAATCCCAGCACTCGGGAGGCAGAGGCAGGTGGATCTCTGTGAGTTCGATGCCAGCCTGGTCTACATGAGCTAGTTCCAGGACAGCTAGGACTGTTACACAGAGAATCCCATCTTGAAAAACAAACAAGCAAAAGAGTAAAGGGAAAACCCAACTGGCCAAAAGATTGATACCTGGACATGAAGAAGCACGGAACTTACTAGAACTAGAAGTTAACATTTCTTATGTCACATCTACCCATTCTGCCTGTTGGGCACACACACGACAGGAGGGTGACAAATAGAGACAAGTAGAAGGGGAAGAACAATTATTTTCATAAAGAAGCACCACAAAAGACATACAGGCCACACCTGTGGGCCACACATGGGTCACGCACATCCATCACATGTATTAATCGTGTGTGTGAATTGCTGAGCCTGACCTACCAGTGGCACATCTTAGACAGTTATCTCCAGGAAGTGTGGAAGGCTTCCTTAAAGACCCACCTAGCAGCTGACTACATAAACACAAATAAATAAACAAGGCCTTGGTCTCAACCCCGACCCACGTCAAACCCAAGGCCATTTGGATACCCTAAGTGGTTAAGCAACCCCACATGGTCCTGGTTAGCTTGAATCACCAGCTTCTGGGAGCCATGCTGGTCCAGGCTTAGGTGCAACAATCCCCTTGAGCCATCAAGGGCACAGGGTGTAAACAGCTAGAACCATTCCTTCATTTTCCTGGCCAAAAGAAAACCCATCCCAGGCTGGAAGCCCCTTCAGAAGCTGCTAAGTGAGAATTATAGATGGCCCAGGCTTTGCAGATCACTGAGGCCCTATAGGAACGATGGGCAGGCCAGCCCAGGAATCCTGAACAAGGGGACCTCCAAAGGCAGAAAGATGGCCCGTAGAGCTGCTACCCTGAGGTCTGGACCCTTCCTCCTAAGACAGAAAGCCAGCCTTCCATCTGTCCCCAGAGCCAGCATGGCTAACAGACAGACATCCTTACGAAAGCCAAAGCTTGGAGTAGATCAAGGGAAGGGGTGGTGTGTCGACGGGCCTTGCACAGCTGACCTGGACTGGGGCTGTGTGCATTTCTTCCTGCCTTTGATGTTCTTACTGCACAGGAGAACTGGTGAGCAGCGGTACCAGTGAGACACAGGCAGTCAAGGCTGGGTGGTCACTCGGGAGGGACAGAGTCCAGTTCTTTCCTTTCCTTGATGCTCTCTCAGAGGGAGCAACTCTCATGATGGGAGTTCTGGGCTCCTGATATTTTTCTAAGATGGGACAGGAGTAGCACAAGGAATGACGACCATGTGACCACAGAGTCTGCCTTTCATCATAAAGGCCACACCGTGCGCTGTGCGAAGGCCCCACGGAGCTCTACCACATCTCTCAGGAGTGTCCTCTCATGGGTGGGCAAAAGTGAAGCCCCTCCCACAACAGAGAAAACAAATGCCATCCGGAAAGCAGGTGGCACTGGTGGGCTCACTGCTCTGGGGTAGCCAGCTGGAGGTCTGACTCCTTCCCTCCTTCTCCATCTTCTGTCCCCAACCTGGGGTTGGCCTTGGCGCTCGTGTCCGCTAGGGACCTCTTCTGGCCTCCTGAGGCTTAGGTCAGGACCTGAAGGTACACCCAAAGAGCCCAGAAATCTCTGTATCCTAGCAACTAGATTCTTGACCAGTGAGCAGGCCACATCAGTGTTCTCAGCAGTTACTCCAGAATTGGTCTCAAAAATTAGTATCCTCCAGGAAAGGGCACCAGGTGTTGGATGTGGTCACTGCAGCACAGGCCAGTTGGCAGTGTCCAGCTGTGTGGGACAATGATGAGGGAGATGGGTAGCGAGGCAGGGTTCAGGATGGCTGAGGCCAGAGCATGCTTGGAAGTACCAAGTCAATTAAAAGGTGTGCCCAATCAGGAGGCTCCAAAATGTGACATGGATTTGCGTTTCCTTTTGATTCCTTCCTGGTGGTTTACGTAAGAGGCAGCGCATTGGGGCCAGGAAGGGATAGAATCATGGGGCTGGGTTTACACCAGCTATGCGAAGCCCCTCTGCTCTGCCCCCGCCTGTGAGGGGCTTTCTTGGCTGGGTCTGTTCCTGACAGAAGGGATGCGTGTTGTTGGGGGTGGGGGGCTTGGCATGTGTGTGTGTGTGGAGAGAGAGAGAGAATGTGTGTGTGTGTGTGTGTGTGTGTGTTTAAAATACAGAAAAAAGAAGCATGGCTTTCCTCAGCTGCAGAGGCGGGCCGGGTTCTGTCCGTGCCAACTCCCTCAGAGCGGGCACCGTGGGGACACAGGAGGCACAGGAAGACTGCAGAGGTGAGGGACGGGTGTGGAGAAAGATGGACGCTTGCCATCTCGAGTGCCAGCGGCTGCATGAGGCCAAACCCCATGAACAAAACCCACAGCAGATCGCTGGCAGCCCATGTTAGGAGACGGAAGACAGTTGGCAGCGCTGCCGCAGCCTGGGAGCAGGCGGATGTAGGCAAGGCCAGCATGGAACAGGTAAGGAGAGAGTGGGGCTCACTAAAGGATAGGGACCTGGTATCTGTGCTGGGGTGCAGGTGGAAGCTAAGTCTGACCTGGGTGTGGATCCCACGGCATGGCAGCTTTCAGAGAGGGCCAGATCTGAGGGGGTCTGGCTGCCTCATGCCCAGATCATCTCCTTGTACCCTCTGGGCCCTTTAATATGTCTTGGTGCCCACTGCTTGCCCATGTGTGCTTGACTGGTGTTCTAAAGATGTGGGGTGTGTTGGCCCGGGTGGGCCATCTGGAACCGTGAATACAGCAGCCGCACCCCATGGTGGTCTCAAGGCTGCATCATTTCCATCAATGTCCGTACTCCCAGGGATGGGCCCGCTCTACCCTGGTTATGCAAGGCCCCCTGACCATAAAGGGGTAGATCCTTTGGCAGGTGGGTCGGGATGGGCTGAGACTATGTTAGAAGGTTCCGGAGCATCCTGAGAATTGCACCCCACTCTCTCAATCTTCCCAGAGCCCCCATCCTTGCCCACAGCCTGGCTTGGCACCTCAGTGCCTGTGTGCAGATCAATGGGACTGAAGCCAAATGTGCCATCAAAGGGATCCGGGTGCCAGTGCCAAGGAGCCAGCTGCTGAGGGCATGGGTGGGGTGGGCTCCAGAGGGGAGGAGCATGTGGCTGAGCTTTCCTAGCAGCTCCAAGGACAAAGCCCACCCCCTTTGTTAGTGGTCACGGGCTGGTCAGAAAGGGTGGGGCTAAGGATGGGTACATTCTGTCTAGTATGGCATGTGTGGTACCAGCTGGGAATGAGGATCAGGCAAGGATATAGGTGCTGCCCTTGTGCCCAGTTACCTTTCCTTAAGTGAGGTTCCAGGCAAACATGGACATCAGCTTCCCCCCTTCCCCCTCCCATTCTTCCATTCCCTTCTATTCCTTCCCCAGCAGAGGCTGGCACGGGCTCTGGGACTCATGTCTCAGGCTGGTGGGATAACAAGAGGGACAGCAGGGCCACATTGGGACCTGGACCACTCTGTTCCAGTGTAATACTTTAGGAAGTCACTCTAATCTCAGAAAGGTGTCATTCACGGAGGTCTAGGGCACTCAGGTAAGCAAAGATATCAGCTTTGGTGCAGGCTCTGTGGTACCCAGCTTTCTCCTCAGAGTCGGATTGGCCTAGGCTTTGGGACTGCGGAGAGTGTAGTCTAGAGCCCAGATGAGCACAGGAGACGCCCCAGAAGGATCGGGGCAGGGGTCCTGAAGGTCAAGAGACTGAGGAGCATGGTTCAGAGACTGAGAGGCACATTGTCTGGGGCAGACAGTTGGGAAAAAGGGAGAAATTCCAGGGGAGGCTCAGAGCCCCGTGAAGGCTGAGCTATAGATGTCCCACAGGCAACCCAATTGGAAAGGGCTACCAGACATCAGCACTGCTTAGCCAATCAGAGATCCCTTCTTACAGCCTGGGAGAGGCCCTGCCACAGTGGGCTTCAGCCTTTAGACAGAGGCTGGCTAAAGCCTTGTGAGAAGAGGGTTGCCTTTGAAAATCCTGGGGTGAGTCAGTTTCTGGTATGGCTCTGCACAGGGCTGGGGATGAGAAGGTATGTGCCCACTGGGCATTTGGAAGAATTAAGGTGAGAAGACACAGACCTGCTGTGGTCACCGCTACACACAGGACCACAGGACCAAAGGGTTGGTTCTTGGCTGGAAGGAAACAAGGTGACCAACCTACATTCTCAAGGGAAGGACTCAAAGGGAATTCCAGTCGGGCTTCCTGGCTCTGAAATACAGGCTCAGTGTCATCCATCCCCTTGGAGCCTAGGATTCTCAGAAGCAAACTTTGGGGCATTGGGGCTAGCTCAGTCTGACCAGATCTAGGCTCAGTTGAGGACAAGAACCTACAGTCTCTGGATCTGTTTGGTTGGCCATGGTCTAAGTGGACCCTCTGACTGTCTGGCTCCAGGGACCAGGTGGGTACGGTAGGATGGGTGAGAATCAAAACAAGCTAGAAATGGCTGTGTGGACTTTATGCATTGTGCACACTTGGCCTTAGGGAGTCTGGGTTCACTCAACTGGGAAAGGGATCATGCTGGCCTGGTTCAGAGTCCCTGGTTTGAATGCCCAGGGGTCTTCAGGTGGTCCTAGCTGTCCACTGTGGCCCTGTGGCCCTTAGAATAGCCTCAGCCCACAACACAAATGTACTTACGAGAGGAGAGGCCCTAGATGTCTTTTGGGCCTTCCACCGAGCTCCAGGCCAGTGTAAGTTGTATACCTGTGTGTCTGTCACCTCTGTCTATGGAGAGTATTAACCTGTCTCCAGTATGGAACTCCCTAGGAACCCTCCCATCCAGAGTTGCTATGGCCTGGCCTGGAGGGTAGGTATAGGGTGGTTGACTACCCCATGTTGGGCAGGCCTTTGCTGATGTTGATAAAGGTAAAACACAGCAGGGCTGGGGACCCTCTGGATGCGGAAAAGCTGTGTACCCACCTGCCCTTTTGTCCCGGGCTCTACAGTGCCTGCGGATCGGGAGGCAGGCAGGGAGGTTGGCATCCCACCTGCCTCCCAGCTCCTTCCTCCCCCTCTGCCTCCCAAATTTCACAGTGCCTGCTTTCTGCGCTGGCCCAGCTCCCCAGAGACTCCACCAGATGTTCCTGGGCCGCACGTTGCTCCCTGATGAAATGTTCATGCAGTCACTCTGCCTCTTGACACGAAAGCCTTCTGCAGCTTCCTTACCACCGGGAGCTTGGCAGCTAGCTCCCCCGATGTTGGCACCTAGCAAGAACACCCCATGGGCGCTGGACAGGACCCACCCCTTGTCTTGAGAAGGGTCAGAGTGTCCTGTGACTTCATCCTTCTCCCTGCCTCAGGACCACTGTGACTCCATTCCAGACTCCCAGGGCCCAGGGTCAGCATCTAAGCATATCAACATGGTCTTGGCTCTGAAAGGCTGGAGAGGCCATTCTGTGTAGGATAAGCTACTCCATGGGGGACAGACACCCCCAAAGAGCATCCCACTCTACCCAGCAAGTCCAGAGATGGTGAGCGGCCCGTGTCCTCCATTGTCCCATAGGCGCGTGCCAACCTTATAGGCCTACCCATATTCCTTTTGCTGGGAGTGGCTGACCAGTCTGGTTACTGGCATCCATCCACTGTCTCTTGTGAGATTAAGAAGAAATTCCCCCCCAGATACAAGCTCTGTAGCTGGAGGCTGAGCTTGCTAATGTGGAGGCAAGGACCTGGTGTGCCTTCTGTGTGTCACGCTCCCCTGCAGCCCTCAAAAGCTCTCAGGAAAGCCTAGCTACTTTATTCAGCAGAGGATTGGCCTACCAGATCAGGAAATATGGTGGACATAAGACAGATCAAGGCCACTCCCAGCCATGTCTACAGGAAACCGTAGACTGGGGAGAGTTCCTTCCTAGGGCTCCCGTGCAAACTATTGGCACAAATAGGCAAGGCACCCATACCAGCCTTAGACTGGGACAGGTTCCTCTGACCAGTTTGTGGCCCTCCTTTCAAAGTCAATGACCACAGCAGGTGGAACAGTCTCTCGTCCCTCCACATTTGTGTTGTGCCACCCTGTCAAGACCTGGACCTGATTCCTCCCAGCTCCAGAGCCTCATCTTGCAGGGTTGGCCACAAATCTGCCTGGTAGATCTCTGGGTTGTGGAGTGGATTCTTAGTCTATCTCATGTCCTGGGTGCATCAACAGCTCCGAGTCTGCCTGGAAATCACGTCCCACTCACTCCTCCCATTGGCCTAGTCTCCACATTCCTGGGCCTGACCCTGGTACCTTTGCTAGGATATTATATATATGACAGGTGACTGCCACCCACTTACTCCAACCTCACTAATAGCACGAGACAGTTCACCAGTTGCAGGGCTCCTGGGTCTATGTGGAGCCTCCCTTCCACAGGACTGTTCCTGCTCTCACCCATGAATAGCTGCTGCTCTGCTGTCAGGAGAACCCTCAAGTGTGACAGCAGCTCCAGGAACCCCTTTACCTAACATCACGCTTAGGGGCAGAAGTCCTTTACCTAACATCACGCTTAGGGGCAGAGCCCTTTACTGAATATCACGCTTAGGGGCAGAGCCCTTTACCTAACATCACGCTTAGGGGGAGAAGCCCTTTACCTAACATATGCTTAAAGTTCCACCCAAAGTCAAGTTTCTGTCTGTTCTTGCTCCTGGGTTATTAAATGAGGGTGAGTGCAGTGTGTCCAGGCTCCAGCCATCACAGAGATGGATGACTTTCTGAGTGTCTGTGAGCAGAGCCATACAAGAGCCATGGCCCTTGGCTCCAACATCATCACCAGTTCTCTCTGGTGTGTTCCTTGATGCTCTGATCATGGTTCTGGGTGGGGTTGAGAGAGAGGCCCCCGGAAAGAGTTTCGAGCTGAGAGCATGGCTGATGATCAATAGCCCTAGGCCAAGTGCTCCTATGTGTGTAATGATGATCCCAGTCACAAGCTTGGGAGAGAGCCCTCAGCTCACTGTCTACCCAATCTCACCCTCCAGCACGGCAGCTGGTGATGACCAGGCTCACTCTGTCACTGACATTGACTTCTTAGGGTTTCAACAACTCCATCCTTTCATCTCTTCTTTGGTGCCACCCTCATATGGTACCAGGAGATACTTGGGGATGCAGCAGTTTCTGATTCAACTGCTTTCACAAGGACCCAAGGGGCTGCTGGGTCCTAGTAAAGAGGACCTGGAGCCCCTGAGAGTGCTTTCAGAGTGTGGATCTTGGCCCCATAGTTCTTCTCCAGATGAGCTGTGAGGTTGTCTGCCTGTCCTGTGTTCTGGTACAGTGGAGTGCTGCCCCGAGACCCTCAAACACTGTTGCACTTTAGGGCCAGCAATGTGTGTCAGAGAAGGAAAGGGCCTGGGTGGGCCTTCTACAAAGACTTCTATACCACTCCAGTGGGATTGCCAAATCCCTGGTCAGCAGAGAGGCAAAGCCAACCAAAATCTTTTACCGAAGGGAACCCTGTGAGGGCTGTGGGACCTTGGAGTTCCTGTTCGTGATTGACAACCACAATAAGTTGAAGGAAAACTCCCATCTGCCTGGGACCAAGGAATCCTTTGCTCTGCCCAGGCTCAGGGACTGTCCCAGTGGGAGTAGCACAGCAGACTCACTGGGGCACCAGGTCCATCAGCTTCCATTTGTCCTTGGGTCAAGTCTTTGTCTCTGTCAGTTGCCTGACTAAGATGACTGTCGCTGAGCACAGCAAAGTAGAAACTCAGCAGGCAGTGGACCACAGAGCTGGGAGCTATGCTGGTGGATCTCCGAGTTCATTGTCTCCACAGTCAAGGAAGTAAATGGCTCAGAGAGATCCCAGAGCTTCCTGCAGCCAGAGTCAGGACGGAAGAGGCTAGGACCCTTACCTGGAGCCCTGGCTGCCTTTTGGGGACCAGCCACCAGGATCTGGAGCAGCAACCTCCCTCCCCCAAGAACTCCCCACAGGGACTCCCAGCACTCCCAAAGTTCACTGAATCCCAGGCTAATGCCCTTCCCCCAACACAGGCAATAGGTTCAGAGAGAATGGGTTGGCTTCAGGAAGGGTCTGGGCCATGTCTTCCCTCCCTTCTCTGGCCCCCGCTGCCTCTCCCCATGCTGCCAGCGAGGTAATAAGCTATGCGTGTCGTGTAGAAATGAAACATGTTCCGCAGAACAAATGGTGCTAATTTGCAGCAAGCTCCACAGCCCAGCATTACGGAGCGCCTGGAGGGCGGCTGCAGCAGCCGCACCAGAATTAACAGCCTCGTGCAGCGAATTAGTGGAGCCATGCATCACCATCAGAGGGACAAAGTGCCCCGAACCCCAAGACTCCCACAGCTCTGTCCTCCACGAAGGAAGCTGGTTCCTGGTGTTGAGACAGGACGCTGTGGGTCTCTTCCCTTCTGGAGGTTCTAGCCCACGGGAGTCAGTGGCTCCACCTAGGCCCCATGTAGCTGGCCTTCCAGAACTGGGGTCACTGCATGGCCAGCTGTTATCAAAACACATCTGGGGCCAGTCCTATTTGGGAGCCTGAGATCTTGATGCTCACTGTAGAGGCCTTACAAGACAACACCTCCTCCTATCCTCGCCTATAGATTGTGCTCCAGGCCTTTCTCTCACCCCTCCCTGCAAGAGGCCTAATTAATCTGCCTGTCTCTTTACTTCTACTTATTGCTCGCCTATCGGGCTGCTTGGAGCTGCCGGTCTGTATTGATCGCTCTGAGATGCACCATCTCCCTGGCGATTCGTCTTCCTCTGCGGCCCGCCATCCATCCCGCTGACGAGTGTCTGCCCTGGGTGTTAGGAGAAAGCTGCAAATTGCGCGTTACATCTTAATGGGCAATTCCAGTAACTTCATTGCATCTGATGAATATTTAACATCACCCATCCATCCCCATGTCGCTACCCATCGCGGGGGGGGGGTTCGGGACTTCCATGCTGCCTTCTGCCTTGTACCTTCTGAATTGGGAAACCTTGGCTGTTCTCCCTGGACAGGTGGGAAGATGGCAGGTGGAGGAGGGATGTGCATTTGTCTTGTGCTATGTAGGGCACTGTCTCTTGTGTTGCAGCATTGGTCTTGCTTCAGCTATAGGTCTCTGCCTCCCTTCCCCTCTGTGAGCTAAAGGCTCATTCTGGAATGCATGTCTTGTCTTGGGAACCCAAGATATGAGTCTGCTTTTAAGATCTGTACTGACCCTAGAGGCTTCCCAGGAACGCTGCTAGAGTGATGGACCCATGGGTAAATGCTCCAATGAGAACCTTGACTCAGAATCAAAGAACTTCAGGCAAGTGACTAGAAAATGTCTTGTCTAACACTCCGGTGGTATAAAAGGGAAACTGAGGGCAGCAGAGGGGAGAGGATTTGCTCAGTCCCAGCCCTGGGTCTGAGGCTGTGACTTGTGGCAGTCCAGTCCACTAGCCACTCTTGTCTCCTCAGAGCCTAGTCCCACACAACTCTTAGGTAGGGGGGTTGAGGAGAAGCCTATATTCCTCTCCAACCAAGGTCTCAGGCAGCTTGCAGGTCCTGGGAGGTTCTGGGACCACAGCCTGCCTGCTGGAAAGGGAAGGGTACCTGTGCCAGGTTATATCATAATACTGCAGCTGGGTCTGACTCACTCCCCAACCCAGATGCCTCTGGCCTTCCACACACACACACTGACAGAGGTAAAGGCATCTGTAATTGCAAAGCTCGTTCTTAGTTATCTTGATAGCTAAGAGCACACACTGTTCTAGTCCCACAGGCTGTGAAGCTGGCACACCACTGATTCTGCTGCCTCCTCGGTTGGGATGCAGACCGCTTTGTCCCTTACCCCTCAATTGGAAGGCATGGTACTGACTGATGAGAAGAAGCAAAAGATAGAGCCTTTAACTTGGGATGCTGATGTTGGGGAGATCTCGGTCAAGCTCAGTCTCGGGCTTCAGCAATGCCAGCTTCTTTACCTGTAGACAGAGACTTACACTTACTGTTCCTCAGTGTGTATGTGTTAGGATTCGATGTAAGGACATAATTTGTACTTCTGGTGCAGAGTCAGTATTGTGAAGCTAATGGTGGTGATAATGGGGATGGTAGTGATGATAAAGATGGTAATGATGATGGCGATGATGATAATGATGATGGTGATAACCGGCGGTGATGGTGGCAATAGCAGGATGGAGGTAACGGCAACAGTGATGGCGCTGGCATGGTAGTGACGGTAGTGACTGACCATCGCAGTAGCCATTATAGCTGTGACACTGCTTGCCGTGAACGTGTATTTGGATTGCTGAACCCTTCCAGGACCTCCCACACTGTTGGGCTCACTCTTCAGAAGGGAGCTTCCGCTTCTGCAGCTACACAACTTTCAGTGTGTCCAGCAGATCAGGGGCGGCCTCAGGAATCCTCCCACCAGCTTCCAGACTGGCAGATCTTAAGCGTGTTGAGGTACAGGCCTGGGACCGTGGCTGCTCCTGAGATTACAAGACAACACGGTTCTGCAGGAACTTAGAGAGGAAGGGAAACAGCACCCTCCGACTCTTGGGACAGTAAGCATCCAGGTTCTATGGGAATCGAGAGGCTATCATGAAACCTGACAAGAAAAGCAGCCTAGGAGCCCAGGGAGGAGACCATGGCCTGGGCTCACAAAGGTCACATGATCACATGGTCACATGATCAGCAGTCGGTGTGCTGAGATGGAGCTGAAGTAGAGGTTGTGCCAAGACTCACAAGACCAAGGCAAGAAGGGACAGCCCTATCCAGCAGAAATTTAGCTTGGGAGGCTGTGACTGAGGCCAGGAGGGTAGACTTCATCAGTAGATGTAAGAAATAAAGAGTTCCAGGTCTGGACCCACCTTCAGCTTTCGAAAGTGTCAGGGCTCCTAAGGCTCTCCTGGCCTCCCTATCCATCACTAGCACCAGGCAGCCTGTTTTCTGTTCCTTCCCGCTATGCACACTCCCATTTCCCTGAGGAACTCCACCTCAGAGGAATACTTAGAGTGAATGGTGAATGCTATGACTGAGATATGTTGGAGTGTGACCTTCGGGCTCTACCTGAAAGGGCTTGAGAGATGCTTCACCCTTCCCTCTACAGTTCTGGGTACCTACTGTCACAGCATCCCTGCCGTGGTGCTGGCTGTGGGTACCAGCGGTGTGGAAGGCGTGCGGGGGACCATCTTGCTTGTCAGGACCAGAATAAAGGTACTTAACTGGTGGGGAATTGGTCTCCATTCTCCCCCTAGAGCAACGGCGCAGAGCAGCCCCTGGCCTCTGAACCCACCTCCAGACCAGGGGTGGCTGGCGGTCACTGCCTGGTTCCATCTGCTGTGCATGCGAGAGCACTTCCAGATGTCCCAGAAGGACCCGCTCGAATGTCAATTCCATCTTCTCACAATCATTTTCCGCATCCTCTCAGCGCCGCAAGAACGCAGCCTGCTCGTTTGAATGCATAATTAGCCCAAGCATTCTACCTCGCTAATTTCAAGGCAGGGGACGCCAGTGGAGGGGGCTTAGGAATTTGCATATTAATTTAGCCGAGGGAGAGAAAAATTGTTTACCACTTTCTTCTCGCAGTTGCTCACAGAGGACTTAACTCTTTGCACTCTCCATCTGGAGCCTCTGGGAGAGAGTGCATGGGAGTGCAGCTAACCCTCTCCAAAGACCCTGCCTACCCAACTCAGCCCACCTGGGCTCTACTGGACACCCCATTGGGTACAGCTAGCTGTCCCTGGCTTTGCAGGGTCATGTATCTAGTCACTTCAATGTTAGACAGTGTGGGGGACCCACAGATGACCCCAAGTCGCCCTCCTTGGCTGATCTTTAGGAGGCAGGTGTCTGGGTCCTTTTGGTCGCTCTGTTGCCTTTATTTGTTTGCTGGTTTGTTCCATAATTCTTCACTGTGTCCCATGTCTAGGGTCAGTGCAGTGCTGGGTACATAGCAAGTGACAGGTTAGCTGTGGCTGCCCTGCCTTCCTCACAGGCCACTTAGTGACTGCAGCGGCCAATGATGAGAGAGATGCTGCAAATAGGTCCCAGCCTTCTGTGGAGTGAGCATCCACTGGAGAGTCCAGTACCTGGAGGAAGTAGCACCTGCCTTGGCTCTTGCAGAATGTGATGCGTCTCCAGTCGATGGAGCTCATGTGAGAAAGGAAGGAAAAGGAATCACAGGGGAATGAATGGGCCAGTTGTCCCCACCATATTTAGGGACTTGTGATGTGTCGGGCTAGGACTGAATGGTGGACCCGAGTGTGTGTTCTAAAACCAGCCAGACCTCCCCCAGCCTGTATGCTGCCTGGTATAGTGAGCTGTGGGGACTGCAGGCCACTCTGGTTCTCGTCAGGGCTGTGCATTTCCACGGGGCAAAAAATACACTGTGCCTGATGACTTCACGGAGGACTAAACTGTGGCAGAGTACCTAGGAGAGCGTCATGTGGCTTGGTTCTTCACAGGAGAGAAGCATGGCTGGAGGCAGGTTTAAGCCATCAGGAAAGGCCAAGCAGAGGGCCGTTAGAAGGCAAAGGTCTGAGAATGGAAATCAAGATGCTGGGAAGCCAGAGCTCTGGGAGGCCATAGCTGAAGCTTTTTGGCCACATGGAACGGATGAACACCAAGATGTCCTCCAGATGAAGCCCTCTCTAGACAAACACAGGCCCCATGCAAGTTCCCACAGAGCCCTCATGGCTTTGGCATTGAAGGTCACTTCAAGCACGGAGCCAAGTCCTCTTTACAGAAGCCCGGAGACCCAGAGGCAAGCTGCTCACCACCTGTGGCCGTCATGGGATTTTTCTCACTGCCTTCAGTACACACGTGTGTGACATGGCCCGGAGTGAACGCCAGAGAGCTCTGTACTGAGCCTGACTCATGGCACATGCCTGGTGAGACCAATGCCCAGAAGTCCTGATGCACACGGTCATCACGGGACTGATGGCTACAAGTGCCCTATCATTCAACTGCGGAGTCAGGGTCTTGGTGACCAGACTGGAGGCCTAGCAATTCGAGGGACATGGCTGAGGTCTGAGAAACAAGGGTGATGGGAATGCTCTGGAGTAGGACTGTGCCAGCTATCCCAGAAGCCTACTTAGGGCAGGACAGAATAGAGGCAGTAGAACAGAAATGCAAAATGAGACCTAGAACCAGGGCACTGCTGGACTTGATGCAGGGTCTGTGAGCGAGGGACTGCTGGGAACCTCACACTGACGGAACCATGCAGGAGACAGGAGCAGGTGCTGAAGATGCACTTGGTCCCCATATAAGGAATCAGAGCTCCTGGCCCAGAGGGACTTCTGAAACCACAGACTTAGAGGGCTAAAGGCAGGGCTGAGCCTCTTTGTGGCTTAGCCAAGCTCAGCTAAGATGTGTGCCTGTGACGCCAGAAGAGGCACACAGAGTCCAGTAGTTCATCCAAGGCCCCACAGCCGTCAGCAGAACACTCTTCCCGTCCCTCAGGGGAGCCATCAGGTGTGTGTCTAAAGGGGGGAGTTTCATAGGACCAGGATTTGATAGCCCTGGAAGACCCTAGGGACACATCCCAGAGCCAAGAGGGCACAGAGACAAACCCCTGCTACCTGGGGAGGAAGGTACAACAGGGAATAGGTGTGAGGCCAGTTCCACCTGGGAGGTCACGGTTGCTATTCTGTTTCATAGACAGAAGGGACGACACCCCCCTCCAATCCTGTATCCACCTTGCTTGTGCCCAGGGCTGCATCTCTTCTTCCCTGATTCCCAAGGCCCATGAACTAAAGTGTGAGACCTTGTTTGGGAATGGCGAGCAGAGACCCAAGGATCTCAGGTGTACAGCCAACATAGGTTCCTGGATCAATGTAGGCCCAGAGTCCAGACTCTCTTCATGGGCCTAAGTTCTCACCCAGTTAGGGTCACAGAGCTCCAGGGGAGGCAAAAGAGCCCACACTTCACACCTAGCCAAGCCCAGCTGAGAGAGACTTGGTACTGGCTAACCTCTCTGACCTTCCTTTCCTTGGTGATCTCCCTCCCTCCTGAAGACTCCCTTCCTTGCCCC
>LOJH01000231.1:24748-61030 GCA_001685095.1 Ellobius talpinus | reverse complement strand
ATCGCCTCCTTTCTCCTTCTCCAGCAGGTGTTCATCAGGAGCTGAAGAGATGCATCACAAATAGATGGAAAGCCAGCCTTTGGGTAGGAGACATGGCTGTGACCAGGAGAGGGCCGCGTGCCTGTGAACTCTGAAGGCCAGGGTGAGAAGGCTGTAGTCAGGCTGCCCTTACTGCCTAGGAGGACAGGCACTGCCCTGCAGCAGGGCGGGAGCCCTGGGGAAGCAGGAACAGCTTGCTCAGGCCCCCTGCCGTTCCTGCTCATCCAAGTGAGGCAGGCTGGCTTCCTTTGTGTGGATGTGTGGGTGTTGTGGGCTGGGTCTGGAGGTAATTTGTCTGCCTCCTGCAGCTGGCTGTCATCTCACATCTGTGAAGCAGCTTCATTTCAGTGTCATTAAAGATCCCAGGTCTGACAGGTAGCAGAAATCCAAAGTGGAAACCACATCCCAGGGACCAGCCTCGGCTCCAGTGGGAGTCCTACTCCTGACCAGTCTCCTCCCCCAGGGAGGCCAGATGGAGTTGGCCTTCTGCTCTGTCCTGGAGAGGGCTGGCCAGGTCGAACAGGTGTTCCCTGCTGCCCAGTACAGAATAACTGGAGAGGGAAGGGGCAGAGGGGAAGCTGTGGGAAGGAAGAGACCCATCCCAGCCACCTGCTGCCTGGGCTGTGCCACACAGAACTCCCGAGGGGCCTAGTACTTCCCATCCATAGGTAAAGCAAGGAGGTCCCAGAGATCCAGGCACACACACCCTGGTCCTAGTACCTTGGCTTCAGCCTCTGCTGGAGCCTCCTGGGAGGGGACTAGGGGTCAGGCTGTTTGTTCCTGATGGGTCTTTTTATTTTTTCCTTACTTGACACCTCTATTTTTCTGGGTAAGGACAAGAACCCTATTGGAAAGGTCTGACAAGGTCAGGAGAAGTCCCAGTATGTCTCTCTTTCCTGGTGTCCCTGAGTCCTTCAGCATAGGGTCTGGACTCCAGGAGCTGGGCCAGAGTCCAGCCCCACCTCTTCACACCTCTGTAGGAAGTATAGCAGCTACTGACTTCTCTGAACCTCCAGGGCTTCTAAAGAGTAGTGAATGGATGGGACACATCCAGCCATGGCATGTGCAGTAGACTGGACTTTAACCTCAAGAACGAGAGCAACCTTAGTGGAATACCACTCACAGCCCTGCTGTGGGCTGTGGGAAAACTCTTGGGTCCTGCGGGAATGGTAGTCACTGTGGTTCCTCCTCTTACCGGAGACCACGCCCACACCAGGCCTGCTATATCTGGCACCTTACCTATCCACCAGGAGGCAGGCTCAAAAGTAGCCTGCACAGTGGTACTGGGCCTGTCCTGGGCCACTGCAGACCTGTATGCACTTGTCCCCACCAGAACCCAGGGTCTGCTTTGGAGGTCTCATCACTTCAGGCTGTGAACTGGACCTGAGCTGGGCTGAGCCTGCAATCTTGCCCCCAGACCCGATGCATAGGCAGTGGTACCGTTGAGAGATTTCCTAAGACTCTAAACATTGCTGGTTCCTCCTGCTGGGGACCGGGAGGCCCTTCCGAGGCCTGGAGCCCCCGCTGGAGCTCAGAAGCCCAGCACATGGAGGGTTAAGCATTGATGATGACTTTGTCTCTGCATCAGTGTACATAATGTGCTATGCATTTGCATACTGCAGTGTGCGCTCAATTAAAATGAACTTTTAATTTCTTCTAAGTAAATTACTTCTTGCCGGTACGTGATGTGCACAAATGTCAGAATAATGGGAGAGCCTTAATGAGCCGGGGAGTGGATCTGGCAGGGGCTGCCTGGGACAACCCCTGAAACACACATGTCTACATGCCACACCGACATGGGGTGCACACTGTCCCTCAGGCAGGCCACAAACTAACCTGTGACTTCCGGTTGTATCTTTTCTATACTCACCATACACACCCTAGCTGGGCCATTATTTGTGTAAGACTTACACTGTCTCCCACTCAGCAGTGGTCTTCTCCCTGTGTGCCTCAGATGCTTGCACGCCCACCTATAGAGGGTGCCCCTCTATATGGAATATGGATTCATCCAGCCTCAGTTTCACCTTCTACTCCTTATTTTGGCTGTAAGCAATGATATATGTTTACAGGGCTTGAGGCAACAGGAGCTGAAAGCAACCTGAAGGCAGTAGCAAGCATGGCTCCCTCCACCCTCATGGGGACAGCGCCTGAGCGCAGATCTGAAGCACACAGCAGGGCAGATGGTACTGCGTGTCTGGTCAGAGGGAGACACACAGCAACTGCAGGGGTGAGGGCTGTCACCCCAAGGCCTGACCTCACCCGTTTGATCTCAAGAATACGGAATACTGGTCTTCACCACAGCTGGCCTAGCTGGGGTTCTGGGAAGCCCAGCAGAACTCCCAGACCCTGGCCTCTGGCACAATGCCTTAGCCTCACGCAGCACTCGTTTCAGGACCTTGGAGAGGTCCAGAGACAGGCGTGGCTGTGGACCTCCACCTGGGTCCTGTTACCCAGCCCCTGCCTTTATCCACAGAGGCAGCGGATTAGGACACTACAAATCAAGGATCAGCCCTGGCTCCAGCACCCACAGGTCTCACGATTCTTAACATAATCACTTGGAACCTTAGTGTGTGTCTTAGCACCTTGTGTGTGTCTAGGCCTGAGGGTGCCCCAGGGAACATTTAAATCCCTGCTCTAGGGGCCAATGAGACGACCCAGAGGGTAAAGGATGCTTGCTGCTAAGTCTGACATCCTGTGTTTGATCCCTGGGAGATCCACATGGTAGAAGAGAACTGACTCATACAAGTTGCCCTCTCACTCCCATGTGTGCACAGTAGCATGTGCACGCCCACATGCATATGCACGCACACACGTGCACACACATGCACACACACACAGTAAGGATAAATAAGATATATAATCCTCCATCCTAAGTTATGCTGAAGCTACCCCTCAGTGCCTCTGGGACCCTAGACCACCTGCGGAACACAAATTGGTCTCGCTGGTCTGAGGCCACTGCCTGGCATCTGGCAGCAACGCTAGTGCAGCAGAGGCAACAGTGCCTGCCACTGCTCTCCTTTGGTGTGAAACTGCTATGAGCCGGACTTCTGACAGCCTCAAGCTGGCCCCTCATATCTCCCCGACCCCCTTGGGTCTAGACTTGTCAGCAGAACCTTCTGTGCCAGTAGCAGCTGCGCCGGGAGAGGCTGATTACAGACTGTGGCCTTGGTGGAGGCAGGAGGCGCCAGGCACGTACAAACCTTGATGATAAGGCATCACTGAGTGATGTGGCTGCGTGCATCCTGTTCTGCAGAGGGAAGTCCGGGAGGGTTTCCTGGAGGAGGGGGTAGCAAGTTGATTATGGAGGGTGCACATAATGGGTGACCCTGGGGGAACACAGGGCAAGGAACAACAGGCTTGACTGGGTTGGAAGAGCATGTCTATCTTGAACTTGCATCTGGGGTTCTAGAAGATGCAGTTAACATAGAGAGGGGGTTCAGGGGAGTACCGGTGAGGGGTGCAGGCCCCATAGCCCACAAGGCTGAAGAGACAACCTTATGGGAGTAGTCTTCATAGCTATGGCTGCTAAAGGGCCCAGGAGAGGAACAAATGGGAAATGATGGACATACTGGACAGATAGATGGAGGGAAGGGCTTTAGGGGAAGACTCACCCTGGAGCAGGAGGGGTGGGGGCGTGGCTGAAACCCAGCCCCAGGCTGACACACTAAGGTTTGAAAGATAAAGCGGCAGTGCAGGAGGGCAGGGTGAGTTGACATTGTCCCAGGCAAGGAAAGTGGACCCATGTGGAGGCAAGTATAGAGTAGAAACCTTCAGAGATACCTCCTGTGACCAGCCCAGGGTGACAGGTGGGGAGGCCAGCCACAGTCTTCACCTGGAAAGTATAATAATGCACCAGGAGGTCACGTGGTCACGGAAACAGAAGAAAGGAGCCAGTCCCAGCCTGGCATGCTCACCTGTGTGTGGTCTCTATGAAGTAGTGAATGGTACCTCTGCAAGCCCACCTGCTCAGGAACCCCTGCAGGCTCACTGGAGGTCCCCTAGGATGACTGATAACAGCGCTGAGCGGGCGGCGCTGAGCAGGAGGCTGGCTACACGGAATGTCCCTCTCTGCTGTCCCCACCACGGATGGGTACCCACCCTCTAGGACCGCTGACCAGCCAAGCTATATATACGTTGATCCTCACACCAAGGACTTACGGATCCCCTCACCCCACCCTTGCCACAAGGTCCTGCCTGTTCCCCAGTCCCCAGGATGCTCTCTCTGTTGTAATCTGCCTATGAATGATAGCTGGGGCCGCATCAAAGACACCACACAGTGAGGAATAGGTTGGTGAGACCCCGGTTCCAGCTCCATATGCATTGGAACTATAGGAAACTATCACACTCCAGCTCTTGTGATCCCTAAAGACCCATCCAGCTCCACTAGCTGTGCCATCCCCACCAAGTCCCCACTCCCACAGTGCTGGAGGAACAATCTTCAGCAGTCCCAGTGGCTGAACAGGATGATGCCCTCTCTGATCCCTTCCTTCCTGTTTGTCATGCCCACCTCTCCCCTGCAGGGACCTGACAATCACCACTCCCCTGGAATTTGGAGTCTGCATGTTCAGGTGTATACATGTTTGTCTGTGATCTGCTCATGCACGCGTGTGGGCGTGTCAGGTATGTGTGCAAGCCCGCGTGTGCACACAAGGTGGCTAGAGCTCTGCTTTCTCCCCATTGGTGAAATTTACATTGAACCACAAATTAATTTCATAATTTTTTCCTCTCTAATTATGCCAACATCTGTTGCGAGGCAAGCTGTGTGTGTGCATTTTAATGTCCCTCCCCTGCTCGCCTGCGCGCAGCATCGCTGTCTGTCTCCGACTGAACTTTTCAATAATTATCGCCAAGAGAAGATCTCGACTTCCATTCCATTTCGCTTGCTGCTCAAGAAGGGGAGAGATGGTAGGGGAGGGAAAGGGAGAACGGGGTGGGGGAGGGGAGGCAGCGGGAAAGAGAAAGCAAGAAAGGGCCAAAGGGAACTACAGCACATAGGTGGGTTGTAGGGACCTCTTTATTCCTTCAGGAAGACAGTGTGGCTGTGAGGAGAGCATAGACAGGGAGGGAGAGCACCCAGGAGCCACATGTGTCATGGCCCACGACTTGGCTGCTTTCTCAAGACCTGGAGGTGGAGGTGGAGCTTTTGATCTCCTGTGAGCATTCCCCACTTAGAGTCGGGAAGGAATCTTGCCTTTGCACTATCTAGCTAGGGATAGGGAACCCTGGTACCTCCTCTGTGGGGCATCATGGGTCTCTGAGACAGCTTCTGGTTCTGGCAGGAGGCCTGGTCTGGCACCTGTATGTGGTACCCATACTTAAAATGAAGTTGCTTCTGAGCATGCTGAGAAAGAGTATTGGCACCCCTTCCCAATCTTCCCACCAGCACCCACCTGCTGGCCCAATTCCTTGACCCCAGAAGCATCAAAGACAAAGGATACTCCAGAAACAACCCTCCATCCTCCCCTTTGACTGAGTGTACCGAATCAGTGCCTGAATGTGTGGGAGTGTGTGTGAGCATGCTGTGTGTGCAAACTTGAGGGCCATGCATATATGTATATGCATTTGTGCTCAGGCACACACATGTAAGCATGAGTCATTTGTATGTTTATACACATGTATGTGCCTGTGTAGACCTGCATATACTAACTTTTGCCTAGCCCTGCCCAGCAAATGGACCCCAGAGAGGTTGCATGTGTCAGGGAACTTGCTGGCTGTCCAGCCTGACATCTGACTCTATACTTAGTATGCATCTTGTGAAGATGGGCAGGCACTGGCCCTCTCCCACAAGCTTCGGTCTCCTCGGCATTTAACAAGAGCCAGACATCCAGAATCCACAGAGAGGTCACTCACATCCAGTTGTTCCCTGTAACAGGTGAAGGTGTGTGTTCTCAGCTCTGCTCCTTCCGTGGGGACAGAAACTTCCGAAGTGGGACTGCAGGCTTTGAGCCTGTCACTTCCTCTCTTCTCATCACCGGAAGAGTCCCCATTGTTCCCCTTGTTGCTCAGGTCCTCTCTTCTGCAGCCCGTCCACCCAAAAGTGGCCACAGTGGAACTTATGAGCAGAATGCCTAACTTGAAGCTGCTGGCCACTCCTCACTGACCTCTGGATCCCGGCCACCATCCTGTGACAGCACTCTGCGCCTCACCCTTCAGCTTCAGAACTTGTGAAGTGCACGTGAACTCCAGTCTCTGGAGACTTCCAGCCCTTCCACATGCCCTCCTTCCCAGCTCCCCTCCTGGTGACTCACAGCCTTGCTTGGTGCCTCCTAGGAGGGCTTCCAAGTTTGCTCCAGTTGGGCTGAGGCTGCCCAAGCTCATGCCACACAGGCTTCTTGATAGACATCACTTGCCTGTTTCTTTGCTTCCCTACCTTTATTCTAGGATCATAGCTTTTCCAGGGCAGAGCATTTTATCTCATCCCTGAAGCCTGAACCACAGTTGATGTTTAAGGACATTCTCTTAAATACTGAACTAATTACAAAGCAGAAACACACTTCCCAGAACTCCTGGACCCAGTTCTGGGATGGTGGCATCCAAAGACCCTCATCTTTGCATTCTTGACATCCACTCTGCCCAGCAGAAAGTAGACAGGGATGAGGAAGAACGGTCACCACCCAAATCCATGTCTGTAGACACTGTGTGCTGACACCAACAAGGTACCCCCGTAGCTCCATGAAAGCCTGGGCACTTTCCTCAGGTGAGGTGCTAGCCTTGAGCACCTGGGGAGCATCGGCAGACTCGAAGTAAGAGTCATCCTCCTGCAGTGACCCCCAAATATACCCAATAACACGGCATATGAATGGCTTCTGGCGGGGACGGGAAGAGCTCTAGTGGGACCCGGGTATTGAAGAAAGCCCGTCACAGATGGAAGGAACGGACGTTACGGGAGGCAGTGGATGGAGAGACTGCTTCTGGCCATGATTAGAATAACAGACATTGGGATTCCATGCCTGCCAAAGACGACTGTTTAGCTGCGTAAAACCTGTGCGTGGTGATTTAGATGCAGAATGTCTTCTGACCGGCTCCTGTGTGGAATGCTGGGTTCCCAGTTGGGGATGCCATCCTTGAGAGGTGACTGGATCCTGAGGGTTCTGACTTACTCCATGGATAGATCCACTGAGGGAGTCGCACTATGATGACAGTACAGGGAGGCAGGGCCTCGTGGGAGGAGGAGCTCACTGGGGACATCCCTTATGGGCTATCTTGTCCTGGACTCTTGCTTTCTCTTTTCTCCCCTTTCTCTCTCTTCTTTTCCTCACCCATCCTCTTCCCTTTCTTGCCCTCCACCCTCCTCAACTCTCTTCCTTTTCTCCCACCCCCCATATTCCAGGCTGCTGTAAGGCGAGAAGTCTCCATCACACGCTACTGCTGGGCAACGGATGCTCCACCTCCCTCGGGCCCAAAGCAGTGGAGCCAGCTGACCTTGCACTGAAGCTCGGGAAACTGAGCCAGTGTGACTCTGCCCCCTTTGAAGTTGTCAGGTCTGACACAGCAACACAACTGTGACCAGCTAAACGGAACAAGCATTTTTCAGGCACTGCACAGACAGCGACAAGCCACCCCCAGTTTTCTGCCTGGAGGGGGTTCTCAGGCCTCTGCCGAATGATGTGGAGACAGACGAGTACGGGCGCACTGGTTGTAGTAGACAGAGGAAGCAGAGGTTGGTGCTCGGGGTGCTGAGGTACCTGCCATTCGTGGCATATAGAGAGAAGGAAGCTGTGCAAACAAGAGGCCGGAGCTGTACGCAGGAGTTCGCTGGAACCACGTGTGACAAGAGTAGAAACTGTCCCCAGAGGGTAGAGAGGTGATGTGGCACTGTGACAGTGTTCATCTGAGACAGATGGAGGGCAAATACTGGCTGTGGCCCTGGAAAGGCAAGCCTTGAGAGCAGGGTGATGACGGTCCTAGCTCAGAAGTGCCAAGCAGCCCCCTTTGTTAACAGGTTCAAAACAGCTTTGCCGGGTAAGGCTTCAGGGCTGGAACAAATACCACCCTCTCTATAGAAAAGATCTCAGGGACAGACCAGACAGAGGTGATCCAGATGTTGAAGTTAGAAGAGAAGGATTTGAAAGGAAGACAGGTGAGCAGCCGTCCGGACCACAGAGAAACGATGAGCAGACATGAAGATGGATCCATTTTTAAAAATACAAGTGTAAGTACAAACTGAAAAACCCAACAAGGTGTAGACATGCTTCAGCCTTTGTCTAACAATGTGGAGCCCTGGATTTGATCCCCCAGCATGATATAAACCAGGCATGATGGGAGCTTGCACCTATAATTCAAGAACTCGGGATGTGTTTATAGGAGGATCAGATGTTCAAGGTTATCCTCAGCTACAGACTGAATTGGAGGCCATCCTGGGATACATGAAACCCTGTCTTAAAACCAGAACGACAGAAATCTACCTGTGGTAGAGTTCCAAGCGGTGTCGCATGTATGTGGGGAGGACCTGGAAGGGGCAAACAGAGATTTAGAGCAGATGAAAAGTATCAATCCACAAATCAATAAAGGTCATGTGGAATAAAACTAAAAAGCAAGGGCACACTGGCAAACTACTAACACCAAATAAAGAGACCACCCCAGAAGCAGGTAGAGAAAAACAGGTGCATCACAGACAGAGGCACACGGTAAGGAATACTGACGACTTCTCATCAGAAGTGATGTGAGCCAGAAGGCAGCAGGAGAGTGTCTTTAAAATGTTGAAACAAACCTATAAACAAAGAAAAGCAAAACACCCTTGGAGAATTAAGCTTTTCCTGGCAAACAGAATTGGAGGAAGTCCATCTTAGCAGACGTGTGTAGGAACCGTGGAGAAGTCCTTCAGGACAGAGAGAAGATGATCTGGAGAGGCTCAGATCAACCCAGAAAGGGAGCCCTGGGGAATTTGGAATGTGGTCACACAAAGTCCTCTTCAGAGGACAACAGAGTGGAAATAATGGCGTCTGGTATTTTCAGAAGGAATGTGTGCAGCTTCAACACAGACAGCAGGGGACAGGTGCTGTGGTGACATTTCCTCTCGCAGCATCAGATCAGTTCAGTAAGGTGTGATCTGAACTCACAGCAAGGACATCAGAATCCTGAGAGCAGCTGCCAAAACCACGAGAAGCCCTGAGGTATATCTCTATAATAAAATCAATGTTGCAGAAAAACCACATAATTCGAAAGCAGGCAAGAAGTATGAAACAAAAAAAAACCCAAGTGTCTATATGAAACAAACAGCAAGATAGTTTAAATTCAATCATGCTAATAAGTAAATTAAATGAAATATAAAGGGTTAATATTCGAGCTAAAAAGCATCCAAGGGCTGGAGTGTGTGGTCCGACTTGCTTCTCATGTTGGAAGCCCTGAGTCGGTTAGATATCCAGCACAAAAAGAAAAAGAAATAAAAGGAGGGCCGGAGAGATTGCTCAGTGGGGAAAGGTGCTTCCCACTAAGCCTGAAAACCTGAGTTTGATTCCCCAAACTCATAAGGGGGAAGGAGAGGACTGACCCCTGAAAGCTGTCCTCTGACCTCCACACACATGCTGTGACATTTGAGGGTGTGCCTGCACATCGGTGGTCACACACACACACACACACACACACACACACACACACACACTGTTTAAATTCTAAAGGAAAGGAACGTGGGGGTGCTTATGCTAATAGTGGACAGAGCAGACTGCAGACAAGCATCATTAGAGAGAGCTGAACAGGAATGCATCAGTTATGAAGTCATAAGGAAGAACCTTTAATCCTAGCACTTGGGAGGCAGAGGTAGGCGAATCTCTGTGAGTTCAAGGCTAGCCTGGACTATAGAGAGGGTTCCAGGACAGCCAGGAGTACACAGAGAAACTGTTCTCAAAAAAAAAAGAAAGAAAAGTTTCAAAATACATGAACCAAAATTAGGCCGATCTAAAGGGAAACAGACAAGCTCACAGTCACAGTTGGAGGTTCCAACATCCCTGTCAAATATATAGATGGAAAATCAGGAGGAGGGGGAGGAGGAGGGGAAGAAAGGAGCTAAAAACAATATTTCAACGACCATGACCTAAATGATATTAACAGGGCCCTTCACCCAACAGGAACGGAAAATACAGGAATTTCCCCTAAATGCAAAAGGAAAGTGGCAAATTTTGAGCAGCTTTATTCCAATACATTTGACCCTAATGAAGGCTGGGCTGCCCTGACACAGAGAGAAAGACCCCATTCGAGGTTTCCATGGTTCCCTAGGCTCTGTCCACCAAACCTCATGTCTCCTACACAAAAGGAGAACAAAACCCTGAAAATCCGAGCACACAGCTAACAAGCCCCTCTTCTTTCCTTTGTTGCTTTAGGTGCCAGGACCTTCAGCGCAGGGCCCCGAACTCGACAGAGCGCAGTAGTCTCTGATGCAGACATTCCACTGTTGCTGCAACCGCTATTTTGCTTTCTGACAGTTCTCAAACTTGCTCTGGAAGCAGATGTATTCACCTTATAAATAAAATTTCTGGCAGAACCAGTCTTGGTCCACAGGGGCCTTGACACCTGTTGGCCTGTCTAAGTTTGGTGTTCTGAGGATCATCCAGCTGGAGTGTCCCCAGCTGTGACTTCTTCTTTAGCCACCTCTGGAGTCTGCACCTGCAGAAGCCTCACCCTGGCTTGGCCTCTCAGCCTGGTTCAGGTAGCCCCATCCTCTGTGGCTACAGCTAGAACCATGACCAGCCTTCCTAAGCTCCAGCCCTATAGCGTGGAGGCACAGGACCACGCTAGAGCCACTGCTGACAAGCAGGGTTAAGAGCAATGGGAACCACTGGACACCACGCATGTTCTGCTCTGTCCACTCAGGGGTCCTGTAACACCTTTGCTTACAGCTTCAATGGGACATTGGAACATTGAAGGGGGGCATTTATCAGCTTCTTCTAAGTCTAACCCGTGGCTACCCTCTGCCAAGTTGCTGTGTGTGGGATTCTTGGTCTCTGCTCATGTGTCACCTGCCTGGACCCTGGGGACCACAAACATGCTTGTGAGGTAGTTGGCTACAGGGCCACATGTGTGCCTCAGCAGACACGTGGGGAAGGCTAAGTTGTGGCCTTCTGTAGCCTGATTCCTCTCACCTTGGAGGGGGAAACTGACTACCTGCCCTGAACAGAGGATACAGATGCTAGACCAAGGTCCACCATCCCTAGATTGCTGATGCCTTCCCTGGACACAGTGGTGACGGTGTGCATCTAAGGGCTGTCACAGAGGAAAAGGCAGAGGCTAGGATTCCCAGCCTGGTTCCCACCTCTGGAAGAAGCAGGAGGCCCCAGCCTACCCCCTCCTCTGATGTTTGCTGTTTTGTTGTTGTTGTTAATTCCTCACCAGGTGGAACTGGCACTGTGGGGCTTAATTAAGCTCAGCCAGCTGTTGCTGAACACGGGAATGCATTGCGTGGCAGAGTCAGCCTGGAGCAGCAGAAGAGGGAGGGCTGGGGCCACAGAATCCCAGGCCAAGATGGAGTATGGTCAGAGTTCGGGGAGTAGAAAGCTGGGGCTGCCAGGGGGACTCCGTGGGGAGGTCCAAGCAGGTCCAACTGCTGCTTTTCCTCCCCTCCCTGTCCCCATGCATTGAATGATCTCAGGTTCTGAGAACCGAGACTCACCCACACTCTCAGAGGACAAAGGGAAACTTCAGAGACATGAGAGCCCAGGGGAGGTCTTCAGGATATACTGCTCAATACTGGGGCAGGAGTTCTGGAAAGGGTATAAGGGAAGGGGAGGGAGAGGGAGGAGGGGACGAGAGGGGAGAGAAAGGAAGAGGAGAGGAGAGGAGAAAAGAATAGAGAAAATAGGTGTGGTGGAGGGAGGGTGTATGTGGTATTGGGGTTGTGTGTAGGAGAGTGTGCATATATGTATGTGAAGGGGTGTGTATGTGTGTGCATGCATGCAGTGGGAGAGAGCATGTGAACACACACAGGGATATATGGCATGGGTCAGGCCGGCTGTACAGAGGTTCGCTGTTCACACTGGTGGTGGTTAGATGGGTTCTGTTCCCCTCTGGCATCTCACAGAACTCTACTCACAATTCTCATGAGACATTAATAGATATTCCAATAAACTGCTTAGCTGGGAGTGCAAAGCCCTGGGCCAAACAAAGAGGAGCTGACATGCTGCAGGAGCAGCCCATCCTTGCAAGGGATGTGCACCCCAGGAACCTTTTATCTGAGGTGTCAGTGAGCTGAACCCACACCAGCAAACATCTGGTTAGGGGAGTCGGGTGTACAAAGTGGAGGGAGCTGGGAACTAACATGAGGATCCATTCCTTTACCTCCGGAGCAAGTGAAAAAATGGATTGCACCCACCCCTCAGTCTGGATTTCTCACATCAAATTGCCAGCCACCCCAGAGTTAGAAAGGATCTCTAGATATAATAGAAGACATCCAAGTGGCCAGAAAAGGTGCCCAACCCTGGATGGGACACTGCCACACATCTATCTGTTCACATAACAAAAAACCACATGGGCAGGACCAGAGAGGACCAAGAGTGACAGGCACACTTGCTCACAGACCACAGAGGACAAACCGTGTCCCTGCATTCTAGAAAGTGGTTAGCTCAAGGAGTAATAGCGACCCGTGACATCTGTGCTCGGCTTGTCTTGCCTGCCTAACCAAGGACCCTGTGAAAGCATGGGTGAAGTGAGGTCACTTCTGTGGCTGCGAAGGAAGTAGAAGGGCAAACATAATATCATTCTGGGGGTACACTCCTGTTTCATAAGTCCTTCAGCAAAACCACACCCGACGGGTACAGAGGCAGGCGGCATTGCCCTGAGGAATGAGAGGCCCCAAAAGAGAGGAATGAAGGCTTCAGAACCTGTGTGTTTGGACGTATGAAACTCCACACAATGTCTGTGGAGCCCCGAGGCATGGTTAGCTAGCATTTTCCCAGGGTGGCGTACAGCGGTCAGTTGGCCCCATGTTTGCCCATTGCAGTTTTCTGACTGTCACTACCCAGAGCCTAAGGTCTCCTTTGGGACCAGATGAAGAGCGGGTGTCTCCAGTGTCCACACAGATGTCTTTGTTATAGCTAAGAGCAGGAGTCCCCCGGGTTTCCAGCCCCCTCTGAAGACCATCAGAACCCACTATTCCCTGCTGCCTGTGGGAAAGAGGATGGAGGGAGGTGAGGGACCAGCCCCACTGTCCTCCTGGCTCTTACAGTTTGGCTCCACCTGCTCTGGGCCTCACCTGAAACCACACTTGAGCAGGTGGCTCGGGCCCTGCCCACCAATGTTACTTGTCTGCCACTCTCTATCCCTCATCCACTACCTCACTCCCAGGTGAAGGACAAACTCCTTAGGTGATTGACAGACACCTCACCCAGTGAGCTAGCAGGTCCATTTTGACTCCTGCCAAAGGAGTGCACCTGAGACTGTAGGAGTTTAGGGATGTCCCGCATGAAGCTGGGGCTCCTTGACTTCCTAGGTTGGCCTGTGGGTGGATTGTTCTGACCCTGGGCACTTGGTGCTTGCCATATGGGGGACAAGAAGGTTCCCAGGTGCCTTCTATATTGTACTCCTTTGTGTCTTGGGATTTATTTAAATGGATCTGTACAGCTGAGATTGAATCCAGGGTCTTGGGCATGTTAGACAGGCAAACCAGCACCGAGCTATGGCCAGCCCTTCCAGATTTGCTCTTGTTGAGCTCATCTCCTTTAGGAAGATGCTCAAATTGTGGTAGTTTTTGCAGGGTGGCCCTGCAAGGAATAACATCTTTGGTGAGGGCAGAGGGCAGAAGACTAGTGTTATGCCAAAATGCTGTGATACAGTCAATAGGAGTTTTGACATGAAGTTGACACTGGCTGAGAAAGAGGAGCCAGGGTGTCAGGCTGCCTGGAGTAAACATGGTCCCCATCTGCCAGTCCCAAAGGCGGGCTCAGATTCTCCTGCTCCTGCCCAGCACCTGTGGGGCTGAAGTTCACTTAAAGCTGCAGGTCATGAGCTTGGAGCATCCCAGGCAAGTCTCATGACAGCGTGTATGTATCTGAGAAATTCTCATTTGGGGAGAGCAGGACTTAGTCTGCACAGACTGAGGATCCCCTGGTGGGCAAAAAAGGGCACCCAGAGAGCCTTGCAGGGTGGGTCCCAGGAATGTATAGTCACGATGCTCGCTCTGCCCAAGCTCCGGGAAGGGACTTCCACTCAGAAATAGCCAAGGACTATGCAAAACTCCCCACTGCAACTTGTTTAAGTATTTTCATTCAACTCTATTTTCAAGGCTTTCCCTTTGGGTTTCTTGGTCTGGGTCTCCTCTCCTTTTGGGGCAGGAGACCTGACTGCAGTGGCCACCAGAATCCCCAGGAACCCTCAAAGTGGGATTCTGTACGTGGGTGAGCTGGGAGCCTGGAGATGCTCTACCCAGACACACCTGTAGCTGTTCTAACCGCTCGTCCTCCACCTTGGTCCAGCCCAGGCCTACCAGCCACCAACAACATCTGACCAAATCACTCCTCCAACAGGGTCATCCGTATCCCTACCCCCACCTGACCCTTGTTCTGACTCAAGAGGAACTGATTGTTGACAAAAGGAGCTAGGGCTGGCTTTACCCTACTCAGCTGGCCTGGGCTACATTCCCCAGTCCCCTTCTCTATAGGTTCCAGGGCCAGGCCCTGTGGGAAAGTCCTGTGGAGCTGAGGGGAGGTGGTCTTCTACAATTCATGCCTGCTGTACCACTATTGCATCCTGGTGCCTTTTTGGCTTCTCAGAGTCAAGTTCCCACCCTCATGAGGTCACAGGCACAACTATGAGATGACTTCCATCTGTGTTTTGGGGGCAGCACTTCCTCCATAGATGCCTCCCTCATGTCATTGGAAGCATCTCCAGCATGGACCACAGAGTAGGACCTCAATACACGAGACTGAGTGTGAACAGTGCCTGCCACGAGCCCATGAGCAGTGTTACAGTTTGGAGGTGAAGTGTCCTCCAGAAGACCCCTGTGTGGTAGGCTTGCCTTCTAATCCAGCAGCATTCAGAGCTGGAGCCTCTGGGAGGTGACTGGACCACCAAGGCTGATGGTTTTAGCAGGAAGCAGTAAAAGGTAGGAGATAGGACCTCAAGGGAGGAAGTAGGGAGCTGGAGGCACGCCTTTGGGGGATACGTCTTTTCCCCCACCTCATCCCCTCTGTCTGTCTCCTCCTCTTACATGAGCAGCTTTGTTCTGTGAAGCGGTCCTGCCAGGACACTGTGTCACCTCAGGCTCACAAAACTACAGCTGGCTGACCACGGTCTGGAGCCTCAGAAACCAGGAGCCAAAATAAAACTTTTACAATTGAAAGTTCTTCTTATGTTTGCTAACTGGGCATGTGGGTGCCCACATATGCTATGACACAAACACGGAGCTCAAAGAACTTGTGGAAGTTATTTCTCTCCTTCTGCCATGTGGGTCCTGGGGACTGAGCCCAAGTCATCAGACTTGGTAGCAATTGCCTTGAACTGCTGAGCCATCAGCCCCCAAATAATTTTTTTGAAATAGCTTTTCTCAGGTATTTGTCCTAGTGAGGAAAAGCTGACTGAATAAATGGTACACATATCCATTTGTATATTCATTCATCCCTATAGTGTGTATTTTAGTAAATAAAGCTTGCCTGAAGATCAGAGAGTAAAATAGCCCCACTGGTCAGCCTTCCAGGCCAGGCAGTGGTGACACACACCTTTAATCCTAGTAGCCACACTTGTTGCCATAGAAACTGGGCAGTGCATCCCTTTAATCCTGGTGGTACAGGCCTTTAATCCCAGCCCTAGAGAGGATTATAAAATGGGAGGAGACAGCTCTCAGTCACAGTCTCATTCTGAGATTCCTGGAGGCAGGATCACCATTTCAGACTGAGGTCGAGGTAGGAGTCCATGGCTGCTTTGCTTTTCTGACCTTCCCGTTGAACTCCAATATCAGTCTCTGAACTTTTATTAATCATGCCTCATGTCCCCAGTAATATAAATTGAATATTCTCAATTATATAAATTGATGCACCCTAGATATATGCCCATACACTCCAATCATATATATTTCCATACACCGCCAGATATATCCATCCTCAGATAGCCCAATCGTATGCCCCTGCATCTCCAATCACATACCTCATGTATTGAAGTGTGGTTCCACTTCTCTGAGTTTTAATGGCTCTTCCTGCCAGTGACCTAAACTGAGTCCTGGGAAACAGATAGTGGGGAATAATCAAAGGGAAAGGACACTCCCTAGAAACACGACTGTTAGGAAATAATGTCAAAACAAAAGCCCCCTCCCTCTTCCTCCCTCCTTGTCTTTTCCTTCCCCTCTGTCTCTCCCTGTCCCCCCCCCTCTCTGGTGACTCCCATTTCCCTCCTACATACCCAGGCCTCAGACTGAATTTCATGGATTGCCATGGTGAAGACTTCAGTGTGGATACCATGTGTCCCAGCCATGAGAGGTCAGTGTCATGGGTAGAACAGGCCCCACCTCAGACTTCAACTCTATGGGAAGCCCTGGACACACCTTCCAGGACCCCTTGACATTTCCATTTATCCCAGGCACGGATAAACCTGGGACATCAGGTTTTGTCCCTGTATCTAGAAACAGTCTAGATATTCCTCTCTGTCTGCTGTTGGGAGCTGTGAACCCCCAGATCCTGAATTTCTTGTAAACAACGTGTTATGCTTGCAGCTGCTCTGAGCAGGAGACCCTCAGGAGTTCCTAATGGCAGAGGAGTAGTTTCTGGTGGGTTTGGCTAGGGTGTGGCTATCAGTTAAGGATCCCTATATAAGCTGCTCTGGTACACAATAAAAGGGGCATTTCTGTTTCAAGGATGACCCGTGTCTCTGTCTGTGTGTCTTTGTGTGTTTAAATCTNGAATTTCTTGTAAACAACGTGTTATGCTTGCAGCTGCTCTGAGCAGGAGACCCTCAGGAGTTCCTAATGGCAGAGGAGTAGTTTCTGGTGGGTTTGGCTAGGGTGTGGCTATCAGTTAAGGATCCCTATATAAGCTGCTCTGGTACACAATAAAAGGGGCATTTCTGTTTCAAGGATGACCCGTGTCTCTGTCTGTGTGTCTTTGTGTGTTTAAATCTCCAGGCCCTTCCTTGCCCGGCTCGCAAATGGCCCTGTGGTGCAGGCACCGCAATACAGGAGTAGTACCATACTGGCATGTAATACAGGCAGGCGGTACAGTCTGCCACATACGTTGTCCCTTTTAATTCCCATGGTGGCCTGCAGGTCCCACAGCCATTATGCACAGCAAGAACCACAACCTGGCCACCAAACCCCCATTTCCTGTGCCTTCTTTATAAAGTTGAGGTGGTGGCGCTGGTGGCCAGCTCTGGAGGCCAGTGTGCTCATCACCCTGTTCACTGATCCCTAAAGTCACCTGTCATGGGAGCCACACCCTTTGAGGACTGTCCATCCTCCAGAGGCAGCAGCCCAGCCAGGGTACAGTCTCTGGCTTAGTATTTCTTGTTGCCGTACTTAAATACCCTGCAAAAACCCATTTAGGGAAGGAAGGATTTCTTTCAGCTCAAAATTCCTGGTCATAGTCTGTCCTAGCAGGGAAGTCACAGTGCAGGCGCTTGAGAGAACTGCCACCGAACACTTGCAGCCAAGAGCAATGCATTAATGGATGCATGCTTGCTTTCCACAAGCCCTCGGGTGGTTCGCCCGCAATGGACAGATCTTCCCATCTCAATTAATGTAATCAAAACAATCCCCACAGGCCGTCCTAATCTTGACAGTCCCTCATCCAAACTCTTCCCAGGTGACTCCACATTGTGCCAAGTTGACAATGACAACTGACCGTCACAGCATCAGAGATTCTGATGTAGACATGGGGGCAGGTCGCCGAGCCTCTGACTTCTCCGTAACCCGCTCTCAAGAGAGACACTCCTGTTTTCGTTCCTAAGCATCTGTTAATTATTCTAATGAATGACAACATGACGGGTGTTGGCCTGAGCCTTCTGGCCCTGGCTGTTCTGGCATCTGGTCAGCAAGGAGCCAATCCCAAAATAGACCCATCCTGGGGGAGATAGGTGGTGGCCTGGGAGTGGAGTTCAGACTGGGGTGGAGGGCAGTCACTAGAATGTGGCTGCCTTCAGGGGCAGGATTGGATCCCTCCACAAACAGGGAGGACCCTGTCAATCAAAGTCACACTGCAGAGATGTGGACCTCAGCATGTTCCTGCCCCTGGTTCATAAGTCACTTTTTACTGTACGCAAGGCATTTTCCTGAAGTGCAAACGGGCCTGAACCCTCGTGCTGCCTGCTCTCTGGGAGTGAGAGGCAGCGAGGAGAGTAGAGTGTGGAACAGGGGACAGAGCGATGCGGCACCCCGTTTGCACCCTCAGTGTCCTGTGTCGAGCTCACTTCCGGGTGGCAAGACAGGCTCGGAGGTGGGGTGACATGTCTGAAGCCATTCAAGCCGGGAGGATAGAGCTAGTGTGTGATCCAACTTTGTCTACTCTAAGGTCCAACTAAGTTCAGACAAAGTAGCCCTCTGTGCCTCAGTTTCCCCAGCCATAGTAGAGTTGTGGGAAGCAGGCAACTGTGCTCAGTGGGTTTGCTCATGCTGTATAGACTGATGGAGTTTGAGGCTCATCTCCCACACCACTGCTTAAAGCCTTTTGTCACTGTGATAGTTTCAAAGAAAATGCCCTCCCAGGGAGTAGCTCTATTAGGAGGTGTGGCCTTGTTGGAGTGGGTGTGGCCTTATGAAAGGAAGTGTGTCACAGTGAGGTGGGCTTTGAGGTCTTATGTATTGCTCATGTCACACCTGGTGAGACAGACCACTTCCTGTTGCCTGCTGGTCAAGATGTTGACCTCTCAGCTACCTCTCCAGCACCACGTCTGCCTGCATGCCTTGTCCCATTAAGACGGTAGTGTGCTGAATCTCTGAAGCTGTGAGACACCACAATAAAATGTTCTCCTTTAAAAGAGTTGCCATGGTCATGGTGTCTCTCCACAGCAATGGCAACCCTAACTAAGACAATGGTTAACGGTAGCACCCTTCTTGGAGGGCAGGGAGTGGTCTGGGGGCCTGGAAGGTGGCAAAGGTTTCTCTTCCCTGGACTAACACCCTTGGTGGGCCTATCTACTTGGCCTGGAAATACTTAAGCGTAGCTAGTAAAAGTCTGCAGCAGGAGTGTGAGACCGGAGCCTCAGGAGACCGAGAGGGCCGTGGCTTCCCAGGGAGTGGGGAAGGTGGGGCTTTTCTGGAAACCTTTTCTGGGCCCCTGGAGCTAAGCACAGGCCAGCTACACTGGGGACTGAGCTCTGCCTGTGGATGTGAGGCTGCTGCCGCTCTCTCTCTCTTGCTCAGCACAATACCTTGTCTCTGTCCTCCTGGCATCTCTTCATCTGGTCCTTAAAGCCCTCTCATGAGTTTGCCACGAACCGGGGAGATTCCAACATCTGCCAGCCCCAGGAAGCAGAGACGGGGACCCTGGAGAAATGGTTCAGCCAATGGTTAAGAGCTTTGGCTGCTTTTCTAGAGGACCCTGGCTCAATTCCCAGCACTTAAATGTCAACTCACAGCCATGTGTAACTCCAGTCCGGGGGATCCTAGGCCCTCTTCTGGCCTCCAGTCACCTTGCACATACGTGGTACAAAGAAATACATGCAGGCAAAACACTCATATACAAAATAAAAATAAAGCAAATCCTGAGGTGGGGATAGGGATTACTTGGACAAGGAGAGGGACACGGGGACTCCTTGTTCCATAAGTAGATCATGGCTGTATGACTTCAATATCTCATGGCTTCCAACATCATCTCACCTGGCGTGTGCTCCAGTGCAAGCTCCCGATGGATGTGCTCCCTTGACCCTTCACCTTCCTGTCACACACACACACACACAAGGGCCACTTGCCCCCAGATCCTGCCTCTACCTATACAGCTAAGTAGCCCAACTAAGATATTAAAGCATGAACTGTGACCAGGATAATACGTTAGGATCCTCTCCCAGAGGCGAAGGACAAGCTGGCTACATCTGTCTCCTTTTCAGCCATTGCGCCATCCGATACCTCTGCCTGGAGCATCTTTCCTCACTGACTCTAGGCTCCCCCTGCCCATCCGTTCTGTATCCCAAATCCATTCCAGCATCTAAACCTTTCTCCTTCCTTTACCAATGAGCCCAGCCGCTCCCACAGGCCAGGCTCTGCTCGCAGCTCTGGGGCAGAGATGCAGATGAGAAGGGGTTTCCTGGTATGAGGGGCACAGAATGTACAGGGACAGGCTGAGGAAGGGCTCTCTAGGGAGGAGGTATCTAAGCAGATGAGACGATGAGCTGCCAGCTGCCTGGATACCTGGATTGTGCAAAGGCTACCTACAAAAATAGACTGGACCAAAGTCACGCAAACCACAGAAGGCCACGGCGGGTCTGCATACCCTGGTAGCCAGGAGCCTCGGGGTCTGAGCAGGTGAGCAGCCCCAGCTGGCTCAGTTTCAGCAGTAACCCTTCTGCTTAAGGCTTGTCCCTGTTCTCCCTCCCTGTGATAAATGTATTTGTGTGATCCAGCATCCAGCCAGGATCTGACGGTCTGACAGCTTAAGGGAAGAGCTGAGTGGGATGCCAGCACATACTTCTCAAGGCCTTGAGGATACACTCGGAGCTGGGGAGGACTCCAGGGACAGCTGTAACCCCCTGGCATCCCCTCCACCAGGTGTTTGAATCCTCCCCACCTGGTCCCTCCATCTGCATGCAAAAATCCTCATCTCTAAGAGAAAGTTGAGACCCAGAGACAATGCAGAGGAGAGGAGCTGTGAGGAAGGCGTTTGATGATGAGTCAAGCTATTGATGCTCACGCTCAAAGCCCCCGTATTTTTCAAGGCCTTTAAATGCCTGCAAGCGGATTAATAAGGTCTTGGTAATAGCTGGAAGTCTATATTTATTCTATCTGCGATGCCAGTTGGTCAGGCCGTGTGAATATTGATGATGGCCGGGATTGAGGGCAGCGGCGCCTGGCTTTATCTCCCCTGCGCAGGCTGCCAGAGCCCTTATCAGCCAGGCCGGCTGCTGCAGCTGCGTCTCCCTCCGGCCCGCCCCGCCCCGCCCCCACTGCTTGCTTTATAATCAGAAGAGAAGTTGCTGCCTTGATATTTCCATTTTTATCTCTCCTATTTACTTCATTTAATGTCTTTCAGGGAATATTTTCTCTGCAAGAAGGCAAGTCTGTGGGTCGCCTTCATCTTGCTGCCCCTACCCCCGCCCCTTGCGTAACCTGGAGAAAAGGGGGAGAGGTGGAGCCCGATTCTAGCCCTTCGGTTCTTGTCCCTGCCTGTGGTGGAGGCTACATTCCCCTCTGGCTCCACACTCATGGTTTCTTCTCCATGCTTTCAGCTTCTCACCCAGGGCTTTGGCTTCCACCCCATCTGTCCCTTCTGAGTGACCCATGGCTCCTCATCCCCTTGGCAGTTAAGGAGCCTGACCCATAAGCCCCTGAGACCGCACTCCATACTGGTTTGCCAGCTTGGAGGCTCCCTGAAGGGGCCCATGTTACCTGCCTGTGGTTCAGAGCTCACGGCCTGTCTCCTCACACAGCCCCTGATTTCAGGAGAGGATGTTATCGGCTTTTCACAGATGAGGAAACCAAGGTTCTGGGAGGTTATCAGCTGTGGCCACTCGCGTTGGCTGGAAACTTGTGACAGAGAGGGAGGGACAGCAGGCAGGCTGGGGCAGGCCATGTGTCCACCAGGGTTTGGAAGGAGCTGGTGCTGAGCCCAAGTCCTACTCACCTTTAGATTTTTCTCACCTTTGCAGAGGGACACTGCTGTCCTTAGTGCCCCCTTCAGGCAGAACACAGGAGGTGCACCCAGAGGCCCGGCTTGAGGGAGGTCTTCTGGCCTGGCTGCCCCACTGCTCTGTGTCATACACACCCTCCCTCAAAACCCCATAGATCCCTGGTCCAAGACCATCAGCTCCCCATCACAGGCCAGTGTCTTAAACTTTGCAAAAATTGACCTTACTTTTTTACAAAGGTCTTTGCAGGTGACATTGAACGCTCTGAGAAGAGTAAGATTCACAAACACATGGGCACTACCATATGAGGCAGGCACTTCAGGAGAGAGCCAGTCTGGCATCCAGGTAGTGGGGGGGGCTGTGTGTGTGTGTCCCAGAGGAAAATGTTGGGTGTAGCACAACTAATAAAAACCCAGGGGTTCAACCTTACGATCAGAAAAGCAAAGCAGCCAGTCACTGGCTCTTACCTTGACTTCAGACTGAAATGGTGGTCTTGCCTCCAGGAATCTCAGAATGAGACTGTGTCTGAGGGCTGTCTCCCATTTTATATTCCTCTGTAGAACTGGGATTAAAGGCGTGCACCACTACCGCCCAGTTTCTATGGCAAATTAGTGTGGCTACTGGGATTAAAGGTGTGTGTCACCACTGCCTAGTCTGTAAGGCTGACCAGTGGGGCTGTTTTACTCTCTGATCTTCAAGCTTTATTTATTAAAATACAAATGAAATGTCACCACAGGTGGGTGTCTTCCTTGATCACTCTCCAGCTTAGTTTTTGAGACAGAGTCTCTCGCTGAACCTGAAATTCTCCGTTTGGAGCCTCTTTTCCCACCTACCAATGCTGCAGTTCAGCATACACTGTCATGCCTGGTGTTTGCATGGGTGCTGGGCTGCCGTTACAGGCATATACTGTTGTGCCTGGTGTTTGCATGGGTGCTGGGCTGCAGTTCGGCATACACTGTCATGCCTGGTGTTTGCATGGGTGCTGGGAATTTGAACTAAGATCTTTTCCATTTTACAGCAAATGCTCTTACCCACTCAGCCATCTGCCCAAACCTGACTGCTGTCTTAAGTCCCTAGTATCAGGTCCCAGATGTTCCAGGAAGCTCCCACTATAGTGGCCGCTATCTGTGAGCCCCTCTCTGCTCAAATGGAGGACCCAGCTCACTCTGAATCCTCAACAGTGTGTCAAGTGCCTCCTGCCCAAAGCTGCTGAATGAATGATTAACTTTACAGGGAGGAACTGGCCCATTGGCAGGAGGCTCCAGCACACCTGAAGCCAGCTAACCGGTTCAGGGGTGCCAAGCTCAGGAAACCTAGAACCATGGGGCAGTCATGGCTATGGGTCTCCAAGCATGCACCTCCACTCCCTGGGCCTCACAGCTAGATGCCCCTCCTTCTTCCTGGAGGTTCCGAGTCTGTTCAGAAATCTAAGTTGTGGCACTTCCCAAGTCACTCTTGGAGGAGCAAAGCTGCCCTGTTCACTCAGATGCTCCTATGAGGACCTGGTGAGTCCCACTGAGACCTGTCCTGAAATCTTCTGCCCTAGATTTAGAAAAGAAAGTCCAGGAGCCTGGCGGAATTTCATGTGATTTTTATCACTATGAAGAGAAATGTCGGGGGTTAGGGGGACAAAAGTTCCCCTCACCCTCTTTCTTTTAGATGGAGAAACTTTGGTCATATCCTAACAGTTCAGTAAAATGCCTGGGGGTTGGGTTCTCCTTGAATGGGGGGTCATCTGCCCTATGGTCCCCCAAACACACACAGGCAAGGTCACATGGGGGACACATAAGGGTCTGGCCATCCCCCAGTAGCTTAGAGGAGAACATCCAGATGTTCAGGCCAGAGTAAACAGAGGAAAGGAGACTGGAGGAGAAAGGGAACACAGAGAGAGCAAAGGGTGTGTATTAGAGGGACATGCTGGATCCTGGGAGGGGACTCTGATGGTGGGGACACTGGGGATAGTGGGTCTGGTAAGATGGATACATGATATGGCCAGAAAGGAGAGTTGTTTCCCCCAGGTGGCCCTGTTAAGGAGAAGGTGCTGGGGGGATCCCCAGTGTGGCCCCAGATATAGGTCCAGGGAAGAGGCCAGAGGAAGCAGAGAAACCAGGTTTCTGTCCCATATGCAGGTGGCCTGGCACAGGTGGAAACTGGGTGCTGAGAGGAGCAGATGTCATAGGCAAGTTGAGCTAAGGGACCCGGAATGAAAGAGTCACCGTACCCTGAAGTGGGAGGACCCGAAAGACACCAGAGGCAACAGTGAAGGTCAGCCAAGGTCATGTAGGTGATGTTATCAAGGGGCCCGTGCTTTCTGGCAATAAAGAGAATGAGCTAGTTGTGCACCCAAGAGGAATACGTCTGGAACTGAGCAAGAAGAGTTGAAAAGCCAAATGGAGATGCCCATGCTGTGGCTCTATTTTCCTGGGGTCCCAAGCTGGCAAGTGAGGTGGGACAATGAGGAATCACATCTGAGTGACTTGGGGGTAGTGGATTCTGAGGAGGTGACATGCCACTAAAAGGGGCATGCATGCCTACGACAGGACCCTCCGCTTGTCCAAAGGGATTTAACTATCAGCTTGTGATATGTTTGCTGTATGCAAATTCTCCTGGGTGACACTGGTTGCCATAAGGGACAGTGCATGGGGGAGGGTGACGGCATAGACATTGACTGCTGACTGTTGCTCAGTGTGTCCGTCAGCTGCACCTCAGGAGCAAACACCCTGCCATGATGGCTCCCTGAGCTTCCTGCCCAGTTATTGGGACAGCCCTGGACTGGCTGTGTCTGTTCTTCTCATGGGGGAGACAGCATCAGCCTCTAGAGGCCACGCAGGAGCTAGCCGTGGGACCTGAGCAGTTACAGCTGCCGCTCCTGCATGGAGATTGTAGACCCTCCATTTCACAGGCCTGGGGCTTAGGAGGCAGCATTGCAGGCCCTTCCCAGACAGATGGGGTGGGGGAGACCTCGGACAAGGAAAGGACCTCGGACAAGGAAAGGACCTCGGACAAGGGGTCCCAGTCAAGCTGGCACTGCCTGACACCTGGGAGGTACCACAGAGCTCCAGGTGAGGAAGGAGAACTAAGGCGGTGGGACAGAAGGACCCACAACAGAGCCCAAAGGAACAGAACCAGGTGGACTGGAGCCATGGCAGGCACTGGCTACTCTGGGTCCCTGATGTATTTTGACTCCCTTGAGCCCTACATGCCCATTGTGGATGGGACCTTGAGGAAGAAAAAGAAGCATGGCCAGCTCCATAGCTCCATAGTGTGGAAAGAGATGGGTCTGAAGCCAAGTAGCCCCTCTACGGGTTTCTGCCCTCTCTGAGTATCTGGGACACAGACAGTGGAGGGCAGTCTAGGGTTAGCTGGGATCTCAAGTCTCTGTTGTGAGAGAGATCAGCCTCCTCCTTACTCTGCAGCCTCCTCTGCAGAGGATGCTCCTTTTGCTCTTCGTGCCAGCTGGGTGATCTGCCAGGCCGCACAGCTGTGTGCCAGATGCAGAGGGCCAGGGGGCAGCTGTCCATCTGCCTCTTCTCTCAGGCAGTGCCTATTTTTAGAGGCAAAGCCTTAAAGCTGGGATTCGGGCAAGCCTGCCAGCTGTGGGTGGGCTAGGGAGGGCTCGGCCAGGACCACTTACGTGAGAGGCAAGCAGCCATGACAGTGTGCTGCCAATGTCTCAGCCTGGGGCCCTGAGGCCTGGGTGTCTGCTCCTTTTCAGCTTTGCTTTTCCTCCCCCCTCCTCTCTGGGAACACCTACGCCCGCCTGGCCTCTGGGTCCCAGCTTTCCTAGAGTTTCCCCATCTCTCGCCTATCCTCCTCCCAAAGCTAGGCTCCACCTGGGCCTCTGAATCCTTCATTTCGATCTCTCTCTCTGTTCTTCACAGCTCTAAGGTCACATGACGAGGTAGGGAGCAGCCATTGACCTCTGTGCCACCAACCTCATATCCCCTCAGGGGCAACTCCAATTGCTCCTCCCACCCAGGGTCATCTGGATCCTGCCCACCCATCTTAGAAGCCATCAGGTCTCACTACCCACCCCATAGCAGCATTCTTGCTCCCCGGCAAAGCCCAGTTTCTCCACCTCACCTACCTCTGGTCTCATTTGATAATGACTTCACACACATAAGGCCTGCAATGCCAGTCATCTCTGATGGCAACTCCACTCCAGCCACATCGGCCCTGAACACCAAGACCTCACCACCCTGGTGCCTTTGGCCTTCCATGACCCAACTGGCTTCCTCCCTTCCAAGTCCTTGCTCCAGTTTCCACAGCTGGGGAATCCCTGACCAACACCAGCCTCCCCTGACCACTCCGGGCTGTGGTACTTTTTTTTTTTTAACATGTGGTCAGACATGTTTATCTATGTCCCCCAAACTGGACATAACTGTCACCATCTTGAAGCTCACTTCAGCAGCTGGTACCACCCACACGAGACCCTCACAAGAGTTGGCCTGTTGACAGTCTCTGGTGGGGCAAGGGCTCATGAGGCTCATGGGATGCACCAGGCCCCTCCCCCAGGTTATATTAGAGAAGGAAGGTTGACTGGGGCAGGACTCTTGCCCATAAATCGCCTGGAGAATTCCATAGACGTTCCATTGGTGTAGTTACCTGTGAGTTTCCCACGTGTCTGTAAGTAACTCCAATAAACTCACTGGTTCACTATGTCGGACTTAGGTGGAATTCTTTGGTCTGTGGGTATCCTCTCTATCTGGAGTGAATAACATTTTTACCTTTCCTCAGGGGGACGATCACACAATAATAAAGTCAGTTTCAGGCCTTACCGCCACTTTCCAAAGACTGGGAGAGATTGGCGCTACCCTCAAAGACAAAGAGCTAGTGCAGGTGGCTTTGTCACATCCTCATTTAATTCATCCCCTGCTCCAGGCCTTATAAAAGCCATCATCACTAGGAGTTGAGAATGACGGGCACTAACATAACCAAATGCCCAAGTTATAGGCGCTGTGCCAGTCATGGGCTCCACAGTACGGTCCCAACATGGGATCCACACTTGCCACCTACTTTTCCCACTTCCCTACCTAGGAGTATCCCAGAGGGCCTTCACACGTGATCTGTATAGCGATGACCCCAAAGGCCATGTCAAGTCGGGACATAAGGCCTGTGTATGAACGGAGCGTCACGTGTTCGCATGCTGTGATACCAGGTAAGGGAATGTATGTTGGAGTGGTAGAGAGGCGTGCCGTCATGGTGCTGCAGCCATCCAGAGAGTCAGTAGCCAACTGGAGTGACGCTCCTGCCCTTCCTAGGCCCCTGGGGCTCAGTCATACTTGGAACACAGCTGTGCCCATGTTCAAGAAAGTGGTAGGGTGCAGAGCAAGGGTGAATCAGTGGCTCTTGGTTATGAGTCAGTAGGCACTGGGACAAAGAGGTATATAAGGCTGGAGTAAAAGCCACAGCTGTCTAACTGCCTCAAACCCATGACTGACCATGGTCAAACTTCTGCACACTAAGGTATGTCAGGGATGATCTGGTGGCATCCTTCTGAATACTGATATGTCCTAAGCAGGCCCATCCAGGCCCCAATGAAGGCTCTGAAATCACCCCGGTATGGCAAGTGACCCTCTACATTGTAGTCTGGGTCAGTCTAGCTCCTTGTCCCCCATGGGACCAGACGAGACAGAGGAAGCTGTCACAAAGCCTGCATCCTACAGCATTAGCCTGTACTTGAGATCTCTCCAGGCCACTGCTGGCTCCGAAGGGCTTTGTTTTAGGACCTTTGTATGTCAGTCCAACAGTGGTCCCAAGCCACGAATGTGTGTTGACTCAGTCTCAAGGCCCAATTGAGAGTAACTTCGGGGTCTATCCAAGCCATTTAAGAGAGACTAACAAGAGAAGCTCAGGGGCAGGGAACAAATGCACATTCCTTTTTAGATCATGGATAAAGACTCAAATCAGGGTAGAATGGGAAAGCAAGACAAGTAGGCTCCTTACGGAGGAGGCAGAGCTGTGTCTGGTCCTGGTCAAGGAGAGAGTAAGGCTTGTAGTAAGGGATACTCACAGAAGTGGGAAGTAGAGAGAAAGAGAGGAAATGGCCCCGGTAGGGGAGATAGTGGAAGGAAGCTGACGGAGGTCTGGTCCCGAAGGTGTGTATGTCACAGCTAAAAGACCAGTCCAATACAAAGATAAATAAAAAAGATGTACGGAAAAAAAAAGATGTACGCTCACCTGTCCAGGTGTGAGGATAAGTGCACTCTGGGCAATGGGTGAGTATAGGCAAACTCTGTGGATTCATGTGCCAATCACACGCATGCTGTCTTCAAAACACACATGCCTGAGTGTCAGGCAGAAATACGGTTAATGACTCACCAGGGAGCTGGAGAACCCTCAGTAAAACACCTTGGAAATCGCTTTTTTTCTGGTATGCACTTTACAGATGAGCAAACAGGTTTCTAAGACTTGGAGACAGCTAGGGCGCTGCAGTTGGAATGGGAAGCCGCGCCCAGCCAGAGTCCTCCTGTAGCCGTTGTCACAGCCCTTTGCGTGGTGACAGGGAGCCCAGCATGGTTTGGAGACTGCTGGCTTAGGGGTCCTGACTGTTTCTGGAATGCTGCAGCTCAGGGGACCACAAGATCAGGACTGACTGAGTCCATAGTTCAGCCATCTGAGGACCAGAGGACACTGATGTCTGTAACTTGGCATGGTGCTGGGTTGTAACACTGGCTCCACCTTGTCCTGAGGAGACTCTGAGCTTTAGAATACTCATCTGACTTGGGGAGGGGCTGCAGAAGAAAGTTTCTCAAAAGGAGACTGAACTACTCACCTACCCATCCGCAGTCCCTGTGGCCACCCACAGTCCCCAAGTCACGGTGCAAACCCAAGATAAGAGCTGAGGGAAGGAGGACAATGTTGACAGGCCTCCCTGGGGGTCTTCACTGTTCTGGGTGCTATGTCCCCCACCCCTGATCAAGCCTACATGTCTCTAATAATCTTGTTCCCCAGCCTCAGGGACCTGGTTCCCTCTGGGCAGTCTCTGGCTCCCATTCAGACATCAAGACTTCAGTCACCCCTGAATCATAATAACCACAGAGAAACCATGCACACACAGGGCACCTGGCAGAGTGCACATTAACAAAGCCCAGGGGGCCCTACGAAACACTGTGGCCTCTGAGACATTGATTTCACCTCCTGGAAAATGCTGTCCTGATTCTTCAACCATCATCTTTGTCAAAGTACATCATGGCCTCCTGGTTGCTCTCCCTGCTTCTGCTGTTGCCATCATGGGGGATAATACATCCACTCCACTTCCTTTCTCTTCTCGAGACAATACTAGAGAAGATACCCTGTACGTGTAGATCCCTCGCGACATGAAACCCAAAGCAAAACACAGACCCTCAGATTGGCTAAGCCGCAGCCATGCATCAGAGCAAAGTGCTAAAGACAGCTGGGGAGGGCCCTCAGGGAAGGAAGGTGTTCCAGGCAGAAGGAGGCAGGTGTAAAGACCCTGGGATGGCCATGCCCCACATACCCACCTGCTGCCTGTCTCTTTCCAGAACTACAGCCAGGCTCAATGTAGGAGCTCAGGTCAAAGGGCCCCAGCTGGACCCTAGACCCCCTACCCTCCCAGACGGTGGGTGAAGCTTTTTGTAGGTCAGCTTCAGGATGTTCCCTTGGCATGTTCCAGAAGCTCCTGGGGTTGGGGGTAGGGCCGAAGGGGAGCTGGGGCGCAGGCAGCAGGTGCTGTTTCTAACAGCCTTGACTGTCTGCCAGTTGCCTCTGAAATCCACAGCACATCTGTGCTCATCAGTTGGCGGACAGATGGGCCCCAGCTTAGTATTTTTGGATTCGGTTAGACTTGGGGGCTGATGTAAGTAATACATAGCCCAGGTGCCCTGGGAGGTCAGGCAGGAGAGGAAGGTAAGCATGGGAGAAGGGACAGGGTGCAATGACTTGCTTGCTTGGGGCTGAGGACTGTGTATCCAGGCCAGAGATACTGCTGGGTACCTGGGAAGGAATCTGCGTATGTACCTTGGCTGTGGTTTCTGGTAGATATGTCTTGTAGGGATAACAGTGCTGTGACCCCCACCCTCAGCTCATCCCAGTTGTGACAATGGCACGCTGAGCCCTAGAAGATAAACTCAGAGAGAGGCAAAGCTGAGCCAGAGGGCGGCTGCCTTGGCTGATTCTGCCAGCAGCAACTGCTGTGTCCTTTAATCAATTTGCAGGCAGGAAAGCCCTGACCCACACCCAGTATGGCCCCCTCCCACCCCTGCCACCTTTGGGGCTGGCCTGGGGAAGTTCCCGGGAAGGAGATAAAGCTGCGGATATGGGTGTGCCCAAGCTTCAGAGTTCCAACCAGATCCTGTGAGACAATGACCCTGGTGACCACACAGAGTGGGAAGTGGGAAAGAGGATGCTTGGCTGTGAAGCCTGGCACAGGAAAGTGGCCTCAGGCCTCCTGGCTGCCACACTGACCCCCTGGGAGCTTCTACATTCGTATTTCGTCTCCCAACAATCCTCCCAGGTCTATCTAACAGTGGGGAAACTGAGGACTTTGACAATAGGGAGCCTGGACCAAATCATGAACACAGCTATGGAATACTAAGCTATTTGTTTTGCCTGTGCACAGTGGCACTTCTGCCTCTTGTCAGGGGTGTCTAAGAGACCTGCTGTCTGTTTGTCTTTCCATCATCTGTGAGGAGCATAGCATCTGCTGGTCCAGCCCATATTTTGAGCCCCATAGGTCACCAACCATGGACTCTCTTTCTAGAAGGTGCCACACTCCTACCCTGGAGGGTTCCGGGAAGCTGGAGCTGGGTGGAAGGCACTCCAATCATACAAAACCCCAAGCCAGCAAGCAAACTGGGCCCTGCATCTCCAAGCCCCTGCCCTATGTGGTTGAAGGCACGGCATCCAGCTTAGCACACCTGTTCCTGAACTGAGACACAGAGCACCAGATCTTTTCTTCATCCCATGGAGGTGAGCACCAGCAATCATCAGGCATAACCCAGGATCCTGTAGACATGGCAGCAAATAAACAGAGCAGAGTTGTGTTGTGCTGAAAGCGAGGATTAAGGCGCAGGTTCAATGGCAAAAACAGCGTTCATCTGGGCTCCTCACATATTCAGAGACAGACTTTCAGTAAAAGCCACATAGAATACCTTACGGTATTCAGAAGGGACAGTGGGGGTCTGGAAACGCTACCTGGCCCTGGCCATGCACCCAACATGTACACAGCTGGCAGCAGGGCAGGGTTTGATGGGTGGTCCAGATGGAGGGTATATGAAGGGTACCCCAGGGATCCAGGTATTCGCAGTTCCAGCCCAGGAAGGAAGCACACGGCTCTACAGACCTGAGCTAGGCTTGGCAAGGCGGCCACAGCTGCTGGAGCTGAAGCGTGGTTCGCATCCACGTAAACCACAAGGTGTCCTATGTTGGCCCCAGGGAACAGTAAGACCTGGCGTGGGATGTTACCGTGGCGTGCTGAAGATGGATAGACCCACTCGCCCTGAAGCTTTCCACTATTGAGGGTGGACAGTCACCACGGCTCAGGCTCTTTCCCAACCTTAGTCTCTTCCTCCCTTTCTCAGATGAGCCTGCCCAGCCTCCTCTGAGTCTTGCTTTTGTCCCTTCTCTCTTAGATGCACACGGCACCTCTATGCACTGCCCAAAGCAAGGGCACTCAATCCTCATCAACACCCCGGAAAGCAATGTACAGTCATGATAGAGTTAGTTAACATTTAGACCTGCCAAGAGGTTTCTGGGAATAATGTTCCTCCCTGAGTACAGTGATAAGAAGCTGTGAATGTTGGGATAGAGAGATGGCTTAGTGGTTAAGAGCACACACTGACAGTTGACCAAGCACATTCAGAGCATGTGACTAGCAAGAGCTAGTGTGGACTGAAGACACCGTGGCCTCCACATACCTCATCCCGAGCGGTGAGCTAGTTACAGACAAGCGGACCTGCTCCTGTTTTTTGTTTGCCCGCTCAACATCAGAGAAGGCATCAGGTTCCTCCTAAAGGAACCACTGTTCCCAGCCATTTCTGGGGGTTCTCCCTCTCAAATCTCAGGACTTCGTATCTGTCTGGAAAGACTTCAGACAGACCATGAGGAAAGAGGAGAGCCAGAGGGTATTATGGGCAATGAGGGGACCACTCAGCTTCAAGCACAGAGCTTGGGACTTGGCCTTGATTAGAAAGGAGAAGGAGCAAGATGTGTTTTATTTTATTTATTTTCTACATTTCTAGGCAGGGACTTAGGATCCTACGATGCCAGGGGAGTGCGCACCACTGAACCGCATGACCCAGAGCACGTCCTGAGTGAAGATGTGACAGGTACCATCTGTCCATGTTTTGGCCCTCAGCAGGACTCCAAGTCTCAGTCCCCGGGAGGACAAAAGGCAGGAGTTCTGAGATGCTTTGCATGGCCAGGAAGAAGCCTGAGGGGATGGTGCTGCGAGAGCCATCTGCCTACCACACCAGGACACCAGTGGACACCTACTTCTTCCTAATCTCAGTTCCACCCGGGTTAGAGAAAAAGTGAAGAATGGGGCGGTGTGAAGGGATGTGTGCAGTGCCCTAGTGGGTTGCTGAGGCCCCTCCTTGCACGTGTGCTCACTTAGTCTGCACGTCCAAGGCAGCAGGTGCAGCCTGTAATAGGTAAGGGAGGTGGGAGCATCCAACCAAGGACAGGCTGAAACCCAGGCCTGTTTACTAGGCTCTCAGAATCTTGTGCACAGGGAGCTAACTCCACAGGCACAGCCTGGCCTCGCCACCCTGCCTCACAGCCTCCTGAGGATGGTGGTACAGCTTGGGAGGAAGCCATCTGGCCCTGACTCCAGGCTTCCACAGAGACGCTCCCGACGAGGCCCCATCTCCCAGCTGCTCTCACTGCTGAAAATATTTACATCCAAATATGTCCCAGTGTGCCATGCTTCTGCCTCAAGCCAGCCTGGGCGTCTGTCCTCACCACCTGCGAGGCACGGTGCAGCTTCAGCAGCAGCAGTTCCGCAAAGCCCAGAGCGAACGAGAATCCAGGGCTGGCTGGCCGCCGCCCACCCTGCAAGTCACTGTGCCCCGGGGCCTTTGCACCTGCTCCTGGCATTGCTCCAAGCGGCTTCCCACAGAGTATGTGTAGTTCACATGGGTCCCATGGGGCTGCAGGCTCATGTCACCTCTCCAAGAAACCTTTCCTGCATAACCCTATGTCGATTCTCTCAGGTCAGAGCCCGAGTCATTTTCTCTGCAACCATCTTGTGCCATGCTAGTTCATCAATTGATTTGTTTTCCCTGTCTTTCTTGTGGTGTCTGACCCCTGGGGCAAATGTTATGCCCTTAGTGGCTTCCAGGACTTGAGAAATACTGCTCCGCAGGGTCTGGTGAGCTGAGCGCACAGGGTACAGAACCCTGGGTTCAGACACTTACTAACCTCCAGTGGTCACCCATGCCTCTAGTTTCCTTTTCCAAAATGGGGAGAAACAGTGAGTACCACAGGACCCTGTAGCCACCACCATGGAGGACTACAGCTTTGAGGGTGCAGGGGACAGCTTAGTCTGAAGTCATGCCTGAGATCAGGATGTGAGCAGGGCACTCATCCTCAAAGTTTTGGAGAAGAGTAACACCTCATTTGAGCTGGGTTCCAAATTCCTCTGCTGAAGCTGTCCTAGGATCTCACGGGAACTGTGCGTGTGCGTGTGCGTGTGTGCATGTGTGTGTGTGTGTGTGTAGAGGACTTCTAAATACAGAGACAGAGCTTCTAAGTAATGAAGTTAAAATAAGGCTGACAGAGGCTAGAAAGATGGCCCAATGGTTAGGACCTCACTCTGCCCTTGCAGAGGACCTGAGTTCAGTTCCCAGCACCTGCACTGGGTGGCACATAACCTCTTATAACTCCAGCTTCAGGGGGGTCCATTGCCCCTGGCCTCTCCAAGCACTGAATTCATGTGTGTACACATAGCCACACACTTAAACATAATTTTAAATAATAAGAAATCAACCCAGATCTTGTAAGAAGACATTGGGTGCAGAGACAACATCTGGCTGTGGGAACACAGAGAAAGAACCCTGAGGATAGCACAGGTGGTGGCCATCAGCAAAGCCAAGAGACGCCTCAGGAGAAACCCAGTCTAGCCACACGTTGACCTTAAAACTACAGCCTCCAGAATTGAGGGCCCTTACTGTGGTTTTGTTACACACCTGATCTGATTGATACACGTTCCTGTCTCTTCCAGGTCCCAGGAACTGCCGGCAACCCTGGTGATCCCTAGATTGTGGCCTCTGTCCTCTGAAACCCGTAATGCCTTGCTCCCTCCACTGCCAGGGTAGCCAGCCCAGAAGGTGGTGTGCATGCCATGCTGGGGTATGCTTGTGACACAGGCCATGTTATGACCTGGGTTCTGCTCAGTGGGTGGCAGGAGCCCCACCCGACCTTCCTTCTAGCAATGCACCTGTGTGTGACCAGGACAGCCCTAGATGCTTGCTGGCTTGTTTCCTTATTTCTCAAATGAGACATGGGATAACTTCCATGAGGTTTGAGAAATCTTCCCTTGAGGTTTGAAAAGAGCCCCCAAGCCTCTGTTGCCCTGTCTGATGAGGGGTGGGATCAGAGTCCCCCAGCTTCTAAGACAGATCTCAGCAAAGGCGCAGTGGGATTTCCTGGGTCAGAAAGCACAATGCGGGGCTGGAGAGATAGCTCGGTGGCTAAGAGTGTTTGTTGTTCCTCCAGAGAACACAAGTTCCATTCCCAACACCCATATTGGGCAGCTCACACCCATCTTAACTCCAGTTTCAGGGGACCCAACATCTTCCATCTTCCTCAAGCACTGTGTGCACATTTGCAAACATGTATAGAAACCACACACAGAGGTTGGGGAAATAAAAATAAATCTAGAAAGAAAGAACAGTACAGCATCCGGGACAAGACAGCATCTGTTTCGTCTCTTAAACACTCAGCCCTGAGCTGCCAGGTGGAGTCCTGATACTTTGGCCACAGCAGAATGCCTGCTAGACTATAGAGATGGTGGAGGAAGGGCACAGGGATGATGGGCCATGAGGAGGCAGGTGAACAAGCTGACTGAAGGAGCACTCAAGAGGAGAGCCTTGACAAAGCAGGAGGAATGGCCCAGCCAGTGCTCTGTGTGTACAAAGGCCCTGGGGCATGCTATACCTGCCTGAGTCCTGAATAGCAGACAGAGTAAGTGAGGTCAGGGCGGCAGCAGAGGTCTCAGACCCTCAATTAGAAAGACCCCCAAGTCCTGCCCCCTACACACACACCTGCAAGCCTCTAAAAACCCAGAGGTCTGGCCCTTACGGAGCCCACCGGAGTTCCTAGGAGCTCTGGTGCCCTGGGGACCTTACATGAGTGCCTGCTGGCACTAAGCATACTAGACTGGACATAGGGAGAACAGAGTGCTGCAGGAAGCAGGAATGGGGGAGGGGATGGAGTAGGGGACGGGGAGGGTCCTTGGACTGGGTAACAGCTGAGAAGAGTCAATTGACCCCTGCGAAGCTAACATCCTGATGGATGCCTGCCAGATAAGGAGTGGAAGTCTGAAGGAGTTATCCCCCTTCTCTCTCTTCTCTTCTGTCCCTTCCCCCATCCTTCCTCCCTTTAGTCAGGCCCTCAGGGGCCAAGCCTAGTGTCCCCCAAGCTCAGTATTCTAGCCCAGTTCTCTTGAGTTCAAGGGGCCTCAGAAAAGTCCCTACCCTCCATGAACAAAGACCCGATACAATGGGCACACCTGCATCCCTCCATGGTGTGACTATTAGCCCTGAGGTATGTCTGGGCTTGATATAGGACAGATGTAGGCTCCACGGTCTTAGACTGCCCAAGAGGAGCCAGGAGTAGGTGACAAGGTCAAGCCAAAGTCAGCCTGTCCCCAAAGACTGTGATACAAACAGTGGTTTCTAACCACAAGTCAACACCTGTCCGTTCAGGTTATCCTGGCTGTAAGCGTCCACGGCATACAGACATTGGTCACCCAATGGGGAATTGTTCAGCAATAGAACAGGAGTGTTTCAGACATGACTGTTTCCGGGGATTCGGTGTTGGCTCTGGTGCCCGTTGTTCCACAAGCCTCCTCTTCTGCAGAGGCCAACTCTCCTGCTCCTGGAGGGGGAAAAACCCTTCTCACAAAGGCTCGTGGGCCAGCACCAGACGGGACAGGTAGGCCACCCTGTGTCACCGAGGTGGAATGGGTCGACAGAGCAATTAGCCACTTTGAATGGAGTTCTCAAAGGATCAAAGGAGCTGGTGAGGAAGAGGACAGGCAGACAGAAGCCCCGCTTTCTGCTTATTACTCAATAGTGTGCTGTCCAGGGGAGGCCAAGGAGCCTGCGGAAGCAGGGGGAGGCCAAGAATGCAGGGGGAAGCCAAAGAGGAAGGGAGGAGGCAGAGGAGGCAAGGAGAAGCTTGGAGAGGAGTCACCCTCTGACCACTGTTGGGCACCCCAGGTCAGGACTGGGAACTGTGTATGTGGAACTGGCTCTGTCCCCAAAGAACCTGGCCAGGGGTGCTGAGGTCCTCACTTCTCTGCCAAGTTGGAAGCTTAGACTACAATGGGATCTGCCCTTCACATTGGCTGGGAGGGGCTGTAGGGGCAGCAGG
>LOJH01000231.1:0-22201 GCA_001685095.1 Ellobius talpinus | reverse complement strand
GTCACTTTAGGATGAACCCCAAACTCTGAAGCTAAGCAAGCAGCAGGCAGGGTCCATAAGTGAAACCAGATACTCAACAAGGATGCCAGAGAGTGGGCCTTTTGGTAGTTGTGGGGAGAGGGGGGGATAAAATGGAATGGGACAGGGGACAACACCAAGTTTTAAATTAAATTCTCTCTCTTTCTCTCCCTTTCTTTCTCTCTCTCTCTCTTTCTCTCTCTCTCTCTCTTTCTCTCGTGTCTGTTGGGGGTCAAAGAGTGAGAGAGTACAGAGCTGGCTCTTTCCTTCCACTGTGTGGGTCCCAGGGGTTAAACGCAGGTTGTCAAGCTTGGTGGCAATTGTCTTTACCCACTGAGCAATTTCACCAGCCCTACCTGACATTTTAAGAACGTGAAGTTAAAAGCCAGGCATGGTGGTACACGCCTATAATTCCAAAACTTGGGAGGCAGAGGCAAGAAAATCAGGAGTTCGAGGCCAGTGTTGGTTACATAGTAAGTTGGAGGGCAGCCTAGGTTACTTGAGGCATTATCTAAAAAATGGGTTTACAGCTTTGGTGAAAGTGAGGGGCTGGTATGTGAGCATCACATCCTCTAAAACTTGTGTGTGCAGCACAGAAAAACATTACTAGAAACCTCGTTTTTAAAAAAGCAATGCAAATTTTTTTTCTTGGCAGATACAGGTTAAGTTCCCATTTAATCCTGAGGTCGCATCAATGGCAGTGCTGTAGTTGGTGGTGGTAGCACCCATTGGCACCGAGGAGACAGCTTCCGGAGAAAACCTGGCTAGCTGCATCCGTGACTAATCAGATTGTAGGGGTAACTCCATGAGTCCCCCAAATCCTGCCAGGTGCCTAGACACCAGTCATCTTGTTGGCCCACCGTAACCACGGCACACCTGCCGGCAACCCACCCACAGGAGGAAGGGTGGCACCCTTAGTGTGGCTGTGAAGGCAGAGTTGGCCCCAAGGGAAGCCGGCCAGCAAGCACCAGGTTCCATGCCTGCTCTTTCACTCCACACATCAGGATATTGGCAACGGGGTATCAGAATGTTCTAGAACATGAGTCCATTGTCCAGAACCCATCTACCCCTTTTGAAGCTGCCCCCAACACCAAAAAGCGATAGGTGGAGATACAAAAGAAACAGTGTCCGTGCTTAAGGGAGGTTCTCCAGTTTCTGCCCCTGTGGTTCAGGCACCTGCTGCCCAGGCCAGCTGCACTTCTGGCTTCCCAGACTCAAAGGAAGTGAAATTAGAGCAGATTGCTGAGGAGAGTAGCTCCACAATAAGAGTGAGCCTCCAGCCCCAACCTCACACTCATACAGAAACCAGGGGCCGCCCTACACGCTGGCCCCTTAAAGGGAAAGTGGCTTCTGGAGGGGCTCCCCCACCGATGGGCAGGCAGCACCCAGGTTCTCAGGATGCCTGCCTCTTGAGGGTCACTGCATGGTGTGCTGGGTTGTATAGAGGCTGGCCTCTCCCCTGGGGGAGGCTTGCTTTCCTGTTCTGTAGTAGGAGCTGAGAGACCTGGTCTTGACGGGTCAGAAGCAGAGGTAGATAGGACCTTGTACCTGGTAGCGAGGGTCACAGTCATATCCAGAGTCACCAATCTGGGTTCAGCCTGGCTGGAGAATCCCAGCCTTGTTACAGCAGCTGGGGAACCTCCCGTGATGTGATGCTGACAGGTCCCACCAGAGGCTGAGTGGGTTCTACGAGGTCACAGGCAGGCCTAGCATATCCAGGTGCTCAGCAGATGTACTTCCTGTGTGGTTTGGTGAATTTATTTATGTTCTCTGAAGCAGCTATGGAGTTTACCAGATAGCAAAGGTGTAAGCACACCCCCAAAAGATGAGGACCCCAATTCTAGCCCTCACCTGGGGTTAATTCCAGACTGTACTTAAGCCTAGGGACCCCCCCAAACAGGCTTGTCTTCTCCAGATGTACACCTGATAATCACAGTCCCCCTCCTGGATTTTCACATGTCACCCAGCCACGTGCTGCATCACCTGCTCTGGGGCTCTGCGTTTGCTCAGCCACACCCTGAACTGGTGTTGGTGGCCAGCACTGGCCAGGCTCACCTGGCACCCAGGGGAATGGTTCCTGCTACGCACCCACACTAGACACCTCACCTGGGACCTCAAAGCAGAAGTCGATGGCCTGCTACTCAGTTCACACAGAGCTGCGTATGTACACATGTCCTGTCCTCCTAGTCTGGGGTGGCTGGGACTTCACAACCCTCTTTCCAGGATTTAATACCTGGAGACATCAACCTGCTGACCCTATCCTTTCTGTGTAAAGTGAGTTGCTATGAGATCTGAGTAGCCTCGTGTTTTTACCCATCTGTCCGTCCACCCATCCATCCATTCATAGTTACCTATCCACCCAGCAGTCACGGAGTCTCATAAACTAGGAGAGGAGACAAGAGTGAGTGGGGTGCCTCCTTACTTCCCATCTGCACAGCCTCTGCACCCCTACTCCCAGCCCTCTGGCTAGACTGTTGATTCCCAAAGACCGGGAAGGAAGCCTGCCTGAATTCCCAACCTGGAATCACTCAGCCACGGTGCAGAAGCAAGGCCATTTTGACATCTTGCTACTCTGGCATGGGAAGAGTGTGAGGGTACAGGAGGGAGCTCCCAAACCCTGGCAAAATGCTAGGTGCAGACTACAGCCAGCCATGGTTTCTGCAGGGAACCACCACCCCCTCAAGCCCTCTGCAGCCACTTCCTTCCCCACTCCTTATCTATAGGACCACCCAGCTCAGAAAGCCACAGTCAACGTCTACTTCCCCACAAACATCAACTGCCCTCCTGGGGGCATAGTGAGCGGATGATCACCCCCAGGTGCTGGGGCAGCCCCCCACTTGCGGGCAACTTTCTTCTCTTTCAAACCCCACCTCTGTCAGGCCCGCTGATTGGAAAAGCATGAGGGCAGGACAATAAGCAATTCAGAGCCGCCTCTTGAAAGCGGAAGTGTCCCATCTGCGGGCCCCACAGGTGCAAGCCAGGGACATCTGCCTTAGTCTGAGGTGGAGCCACCCGCTCCCACCAGCCGCACCCAGGGGCCAGCCCTGCCACCTCTTGGGTGTGGGGCTGTCTACCCAAGCCCCTCACTACCCCAAATCCAAAACCTCCCTTGATTCACTCTTTTGGATATACTGGGGACAGTTGGCTCAGCTGTACTGGTGCTTCCAAGTCCAGGAGCCTGGCTGAGCAGGACTGCAAATAAATAGACTAAATCTAACACCCTCTGTCAATCCCACACTCCGCCCTCGTCAGAACACAGCAAGCATGGTGACGCTGGTGGACAGTCCTCCCTCACAAGGTCCTCTCCAAACCCTGAAGGGAGCAGCCAGTCAGCATGGCAGAGAGGGCAGAAAGGGTAAGAGACTCCATGTTCCAGAAGTCTCCAACTCAAGGCCTAAACATGCAGCTTGTCTACCCTTAACTTCAAGACACCCAAATGCCAAGTCAGAGACATCCAAGGAGACATGCTGACGTGGGGATTTAACCAGCTATGTACAGGAACAACCTAAACATTAAATCAAAACAAAGTGTAGTGATCCAAGTGACATCCTAGGACCATGTCTGAGGACCCCCACCAGGCTCGGGAGAATCCTCTCCATGAAGCCACAGGACAGCTGCTGTTGCTCTTTAGTAAGTAGCTTTCTCTTGAACCTAAACCTCTGATGGCATTATTTCTGCTAGAAGTCAACTGGAGAAGGGCTGGAGTTTCCCCCAAGTAGACAGCCTTCCCAGCCAGTTCTAGGCTGCCAGGCAAAGGGCCCGCTTGGCTCGAGCTCCCCATGGGGAAGATGGTATAGGACTGTTTCCACTAGCTGGGAGACTGTGACCCTGATCCTGCTCAAGACCAGGCATAAGGTGACAATGGAGATTCTTAGAGGGCACAGGTGGCCAGAGAACCCCTGATGGTTACGATAATGATACAGAGAACCCACCTGAGCCCTACGTGGGGAGGAGGCTGGTCAGAGTCCTGACCAGGCTTACTCCTGACTCTGCCCCCAGCCAGGCTTTTCATTGGGGATAAATAGAAGGGGGCTCTTGGGCAAAGTCTGGCTGAAGGCAGTTAAAGTGGGTGGAGTCTCTGGACCTCCCAGGCCACAGGGAGGGCTCTACCCCATGGGAAGACAGGCAGACGAGCCACGGTCTCTCTCTCTCTCTGGCCAGGATGGACACTACCCCAGCATGGAGGAAACACACACCAAGAGCCACACCAGACCGGGTCCTTTGGGAGGTTGCCCGGCTGCAGGCGGGATAGGAGGAAGTTGTTGGAAAGTCACACCGGAATGGCATGGTGGAGGGAGGACTGGCAGCCGGGCAGATGGTTCCTGCCGAAGAAGCACTGGGCACAGCTGCAGTCCCCGACCCCCACCGCATTATCACTGTGACACAGCTGGCTGCCTCACCCCTGAAGGCTGCAGGAGGACCTCCCCCACGCTGTCCCCAAGCCCGCCCCAAGTCACATGAGGCCCTGCAGCCTCCCACCCTCTGTCCAGGGCTACAACCTAGCTCTGCCGGCAGTAGAGACTAGGAGGGTCTAGGACCTCCGAGGAACCGAGGCACGGGCGCTAAGACACCAAAGCTGCCCCACCCCTCCAGTTCTTTCCACACCCCAAGCAGTCAGAGAAGGTGCTTGAGGGTGGGTTCTGGAAGCCGGTCATTTCACCCCAGCTCCAGCACCCATCAGTCTCCTGCTCCATCTGCAGCTCCATGTCCCAGGCATCTACCACCGTGGAGAGTGAGGTGCTGCTCTCAGGACCCCGGGGTCTTCGGCATGGCAGCCCAGGTAAGAGGCTAGGGGAGGGAATGGGGAGGACTGGAGAGACAGCAGCTGGGACAGGTGGAGCAGGTGACAGGAAGGTGACATCTCCAAGCTGCTATGCGTGTGCCCAACTTTGTTGACAACGTGGCTGTGTTGACCTACCTCAAATATCAACACAGTCCCCCCATCAACAGCTCACAGCTGGGGCAGGTGGCCCCATAGGAGCATGGCAGGTGCCAAGCCTGAGTCCTGGCCCCACCCAGAGGCAGGTGCCTGGCTCTGTGGAAGAAGGAATGGGCTGTGTTTTCTACAAGTGGGGGGATGAGGTTAGATAGATGTCAGGGCTCACAGATGCTTCCAGACACAAAGGCTCAGGGCAGGTCAGATGAGGCAGGCGTAGCACAGGACCAGCTCTGTGAGCAGACGACCTCCAGCAGGGTGGTGGGGGAAATGTGGACTTTCTCACCTGCAGGAGTTGCTGGCTTCAGGAAGGGAACCCAGCAATCTGCCAGGCTCCTCTTCATCTCTGTCCCCACTCCAAAATCTCCAGGGACTCAGAGATAGCTAAGCAGGTCACTCAATCCCCAGCTCACAGCCAACCATGTGGTCATACTCCAGGCAATCTTTGGAGCTTTCCTGAGCCCACAGTTCGGAGTCCCACAGTACTCTAGCTGTGACAGACAGATTCATAACCAGACCCTGGGCCTGGGGCACCCTTTTCTGCAGAGAGAACCACAGTGAGGCTGCTCCAAACCCCCACGTATCCAGAGACATACAGGACTTAAATGATGGTGCCTGGGTCTATATGGCCTAACTTCCCAAACAACATGTGTTATTCTTGGCATCTGCCAGGTGAGGGGATTCAGCAACACCTGTGAAAATGTGCTGATTCATAGACCCAGGTCCTGAGAGCTACAGCCAAATCTGTGCCCTTTGCTGCGGGCCCTGGGCCAGGTTCTTCCTTCCCTTCTACCCCAGTCTTCCACATGGCTCCTCTGGGACTAGGAAGGAGGCAAGAGGTGAGCTAGAGGTGGAAGAAAGAACAGTGTGATTTGGATGAAGCAGTAACCTTAGAAGCTCAGGGCCGCAAGGTGTATGTGAACGTGGTTGTGCCAGTGATAAGGATGTGGTATTGGTGGGATGGGGGTGCCCAGAGAAGACAGTCTATGTATGTCCATCCTCCAGTTTAATGTCCCCAAGGTCACTTTGTACATATCACACTCCTAAAAACCTCCACCCGAGGGGTCAAAGGTGGGACTCTGCAGTTCCAGAAATTACCACCAGAGGCAGCGTGGAGCTGGGCCCCTTTGGCAGGTCTAGGTGTCTAAGATAGTTCTGGGTCCTCTGTAAACATCCAGGAATCTGTGCAAAATCTTGGAATCATTACAAAATCTTGAAATCATTACAAGAGTAGAGAGGTTTGAAACTGAGTGCCAAGAAGCTCTTTCTCTACAAAGTCAGTACGTACAGAACTCCCTAAACTGTGTTCATGGTTAACGGCAACAGGAGAGAGGCCTCTGCTGTGAGCTGGGACATGGAGGGCTATGGGAAAAGTGGATGGCAAGGGCAAAGACTCCCATTGTCCCTGTGACAGAGTGAGGAATGAGGAGTCAGCCTTGCACGGAGCAATCATTCCCGCCCCTCAGAATGAGGGTGGGGCATCCTGGTCTGTCAAAGACCCCAGAGCGCAGAGGGGCCAGAAGCAGACCAGGGAGAGTGTTTGCAGGCTCACATTTATTAAGTGCCTACTGTGTGCCCTAGGAGCAGCATGAACACTGCTGGTCTTGGAGATCTGGATCAGACGGTGACTTTCTTCTTGGGAATGGGGCCAGGGTGTGCCATGTATGGAAACCTTGAAATCCACTCACACAGTAGCTAGATGATCCAAGTGGATTTAGCACCCCCCACACACACAACACATAGGGGAGGTTCAGGGAGTGAACCCCACGGAGTAACCAATTCAGGCTTGCTGGTGTGGCTTTAAAGAAACAACATGGGGCCCAGTTGAGCAGGAGGTAGGGAGTGTCACTAAGTGCAGGAGCCCAAACAGAGGCAGAAGGGGCACTGGCAGCAAGGACACCTGGGCCTCTTGGTCCAGATTGGAGTTCTGAGCCCAACCCTGGGCTAGGTAGCTTCTACTACTCATTCCCTCCTCCCTCTTCTCCCCCCCCCGGCTCTGCTGTCTTCCTCTTCCTTGCTCCTTCTTCCAGGCTATCTCTGAGCTTGAATGCCCAGGGGTTCCTTCCTCATGCATAGATTCTGCTAACCCTGGGTAGAAGATATTCGAGAAAAAAGACTCCTGAACTGAGTCTCTTGTTATTGTCCTCGTAGGTCTGCCTACTTGTGTCAAATATCACATTATTCAGTGTGCACAGGACGTACATGGGTTCTGTGCAAATGCTGGGCCATTTTGTATGAGTGACTTGAGTCCATTCATCTTGGTCTTCTCATGCAGTCACCTGGAAACGGTTCCCTGGGATAACAAGGGATGACTGGAGATTTCATGGCAGATCCCACAGGCACCAGCTGCCAGGGGCACCACGAACATCCCCAGGGCACCCACAGTAAAGACCAACATGGAAGTCCATGGACATTCCCACTTCACACTCAGCCTCCACGTAGACTGCCCGGCCTCTGTGCTTGTTAGTGGGATCCAAGCTTTGCCAGGGACAATGTGACTCACGCAGGAGGTAGGTCCCCAACAGACGAGAGAGGCTAACATGGGAGCAAACTTCTGAGGTGACATATCCCAAAAAAGAGGGACGGGGGAGGGAGCATGAGAATCTGCAGAGAGTTAACAGTGATCTTTGACCTAAATCTGTATGAGTGACTGTGATCTCTAACCCACATCTGCTTGAAATGCAGTGACCATATCTGTGTGACACAATAGTGACCTCTGACCAACACCACCATAAGGTGATGGTGCCTTTTGACCCAAGTCTGTGTGATGTGGAGATGACCTCTGACCCATGTGGTGCCGAAGCACCTTCAAAGTGTCCTTCCTGTTAGGCTCCCCAGCTCCGTGCTGTGACCTTGTGCTCCACACTCCTCTTCCAGCCCTTCTTCCTTGTCAGGCCACCCAGACTCCACCTCCACCTCCATCTTGCTGACCTCACGGTCTCGGGACCTTTTTGTGAGGTTGTACCCAGCCTTGAGAGATAGCAGAAGATGATACAGAGGCACCAAAGAGCACATGCTTTGCTGAACTTGCAGCCTAGACCCGGGAGCACATGGGTTCAGGTGCAATGATCTGTCTGTGGTAATGAGATAGCCCCCCCCCAAGATCAGGTGCTGGGTAAAGGGGCCAATTGCAGAGCCAGAAACATACGGGATGAAAAGTGAGCAAATCGTGAGGGACAGCTTGTGAACGTCAGACGGAGGGAAGATGGCAGAGCCCCCAGCCTGAGCCTGCAGGGAATGGAGGGATAAGGAGGGTCACTGGGGGCTCACGTCCTGAACTCAAGTCTTCCTCCTGCTGCTGCAGTGGACAGTGCGCTCATCCTCCCACACATGTCCAGGTCTAGGTGAGGTAGGAAGCCTCTGCTCCAATCCCCAGTGTCCCTGGTGATAAATAGACGGCTCCTTCTGGGACACAGACCTATCATTCCCACACCACATACCCTCTCTAGCAGTAAGACTAATTGGAAGCCAGGAGGAGGGTGTATGCAGAGACAGGATGAAGTCCAGGCCAGCTTCCTAGAGAAAGTGTCCCCCCAGGGGACAGCTGGAGGCCACTCTTCAGGCAAGGGCGACTTTCAGTTCTCAATGCAAATTGAGCAGAAAGCATGTTGGTGGGTGTGCTAACCTAGACAGGCCTCTCTGGTCTCTGTTCCCCGAGGGGATGCCCATCCTGTGCTCCATCCAGAACTGTCCACTTCAGTAGGGGAAGCCAAAGGAGGAGAGAAAGGGGCCTCTCTGAAAGTGGTCCACCCCCACCCTGGGAGTAGTATGGGCTTGGAGGTGTTGTGAGCATGGTGACAGACCCAAGGTCAGGCCACACAGAAGTGGTGGACTCGCCATGAAGTTCCCAGGTGCATGTCTCCCCAGCCCAGGATGGCCACTCAGAAGGACAGGAACCCTGCCCAGGGAGGCTCTAGGGGCTCTTAACCGAGTAGAACTCTTTGCTGTCTCTTGGAAGAATGATGGCTCTATAGGCACAGGCACCATTCTTTCCAACCGCCTTCTGCTCCTTGCGGTTCCTCCGCCTGATGAGCTCCCCATTGTGTCCCAAGTTTATATGTGACATATTGTCTGTCCCTCTCAGTTGTGTTTGGCTCCATAAGGTTGGGTCTCGAGCTGCTTAGAGCAAGAGGAGGGTGTGCTCAGGAGCGCCTGGCACCGAAAGGGAAAGGGATGCCCACGGAGAGGTGCAGCTGTGACAAACTCACACAGCCAGGGCGAGCAAGTGTTACCAGGGTCTACGGAGCAGGGCAAGGGGGAGAACACGATTTCTTGGTCATGGATGCACGGACACGCCCCTTCTGCTGTGTCCACTGTTGGCCTCCAGCCTGGCAAGATCAGGACAAGCTCTCCTGAATTCTAGGTGAGTGAGGATCCTGGATGCACATTTAACCTCCTAGCAAGGAGGTCCCAACTTCCTCCAGGACCGAGAGACAGGGAACACAGTAGCCTCTTCCAAAGGGGCATCTCCCCAGGAGGATTTAAGGGGGAATCAGTGAAACAGAGAAGAGTGTTGTCCCTTGGAGGCCCAAGAGCAGCAGGTTTTAATTCAAGTTGGGTCCCTTAATTTCCTATCTTCCTATTATTACCATGTTGCTTATAGATGAGGACATGGAACCAGAGAGCAGAAGTACTTACACAGCAGTAAGCTGACATCAGGCCATCACCTCCCAAGCCCATGCTCCCTTCCTGCCACCAGCACACATGAAAGCCAAATGACCTCCCCAGACTCACACTGTAAGTCCTGACCAGGGTAGACTCAGAGCCAGCTTTGTGGGGCTCATCTATAAGAGACAGCAAGAAGTGAGGAGGAATCTCACAAAAGTGAGCCTTTGGCATCGGCTTCTCTGTGTGGGAGTTTGAGCCCAACAGAAGCACCCTAAGCTTGGCTTTTCAGGGGCTCTGTTTGCTCCTAGAAGATCAAGCATGCCTTGAAGTCCATCTGATGGTATTAATGGTCACAGGGCAAAACTGCCCCGCTAGGGCCCCCACAACAGTGCCCTAACAGAAGACCTCCCTCTGAGTGAGAACCTTGTCTCTGTCTTCACACACTACTAAAGTTCAAGTTGGTTTTGCAGCTGAGGGTCTATAGAGTGGAGCCCCGGGAGAGGGAGGGGTGAGGACAGAAAGCTTCCTTTCTGCCTGAGGAAGGAGACGCCCCAGAACCTTTTGGGAAGCTCTGTGAAGGCAGAGATCAGGGTTGGTTCTAGATCAGCAGCTGAATTCAGGGCCTTTTGAAGCCAGGCTCTTCCTAACAATGCAGCCTATGTCCTGGCTCCATGGACCAGGTTTAGCTCATGTCCCTGAGTCCCCAAGCTACAGAGAGTCTGCCACATAAATCTGAATTCTGCTGAGCTGGGCTTCCTGGTCTGTAAAGTGTGAAGATGGGAACCAAACTTTAAAGATGGGAATGGGCTCCATTGGCTCCCACACCTGGATGTGATGCAGACCATGGGACACCCCGCTTAGCCTAGAATGGAACCGAATGAGGACAGGCCCACCCTGGCTCAGTGCCTGGCCTCCTAATCTCAGCCCTACCTCTCCCTCACCACTTCCTAGGGTCCCCAGCTCCCACCCCATCAGGACTGATCCTAAAGAAAGGGGGAGGTGCCACAAGGCCTTGCCAAAGCCAGAGGAACTTGGAGTCTGCCCCACCCTCCGACCCAGGTGCACTCTGAGTATCTGGAAAGTCCCGGCTCTGGGGGAGAGGAAGGGAGAGCGCTGCTTGAGGGGCTCAGAAGGCCCCATGTTGCGTCTACACAGCTCCTCGCTGCAGCCACTGGCCCAGCACACCTGTGTGCCAAGGACAGCAAGGTCTGCTGGGCCTGTGTAGTTCTACCAGACTCTGGGCTTCCTCAGAAAGTATCCCTTGGTATACCCAGGGCCTCCGCTGCTGTTCCCCACGGCCCCAGCCTGAGAAGGAAATACATTTTCCACACACACCGTCGGGGAATAAGGTAGAGGCCCAAGGGAGGCCGCTGTGTTGGCCTGGCCGCACCTTGAGTCTTGCCTTCCCAGCTCTATTGTGTCTGTCTCACCTGCTCTATGAAACCCCTCTAATGCTCTTGATATCAGGCAGACATCCCTGTGCGACAGCTAGTTTTCTCGGTGTAAAATGGAAACAGTAACTGCCAGGTTCTCCCCACAGATCCATGTCAGCTAGTCATATGGGCAGTGCCAGCGCTCAGAGGTATGCCAGACCTAAGAACTGCCTGTGGCTCTATAGTGGCTCTATAGACACTATAGTGTTAAATCGCCACACTAAGAGCATTCTGTCCTAGGCTCTCCGCTCTGCACTGGTCCCCATGGAGGCTGATGGTCCCTGGAGTGGACATGCCACATAGCCCACATGTTCACTTCTCTGCTTCCCTGTTGAGAATTGAGTCCCTGACTCCCTGTTACAAAGGTTCTCAGAGGGTCCTTTTCATTCTTTCCTATGTCCACATCCAAACACAGGGGCAAGAGTAGACAACAGGCCACGTCCTGGTCTTTAGCAGAGGCCCAACTCTGAAGTGGCTGTGGCTATTGCTCTCAGGAGAAAGAGGTTGAACTCCAAGGGAGGTAATGGGAACAGAGGATCGGCCCCTGGTTTGTGTGGCCCCAAGTGCCAAAGAAAGGCAGAAATGCAGGGTCAGAGCTCACATTCAGAAAGGCTTGTTGTGCCCAATAACAGTTCTTGGTGACCTTGCAGTGTCTGGCACAGGTCCTCAGAAGAAGGTACTAGGCACTAAGTGAGAATGGATGTCTGGTGAAGATGGGTGGTATAGCCATGGTCTGCCTGGCCCAGGTGTGGGAAAGACATGGAGGATACCTAGTAGTACTAGGTATAGATGAGAATCTATATGTACTAGAACAGATGTGAGAGGAACCAAGAGTTTGAAGGGCACACAGCCCTACTATGATCAGGCTCTGCTCATTGGCAGGTTACTCACAAACGTCCTCTGACCCTGCATGGAGTGACCTACCCTGGTACCCTGCTGGTCAGCTGCTCCTGGCTGAGGTACTCAGAGAGACTCGAAAGTTAGACGTGGATGGTGGACACATGAGATTGTGCAGGCAAGTGCACACTAGGCTTAGGGACCTGGGAAAGTCTGTGCAGTGGCCCGCGGGAATCACCTCAGCTCTGTCCTTAGGGCGGAAGGAAGGGGAAGGGCTGCTTACTCTACTGCGTGGGTGGTCAAGGGGAATTCTGACCTCCGTTCTGTGGACTCTCTGTGCAGGCCCTGGCCTCCCCTGCACAGCCCAGGTTGAGCAGTTGGCCAGTGGGGGAGGGCATGTTTCATTGCAGAAGCCGGTGGTTCTGCGGTACTTTTTAGCTTTTGATTTGCACGGTCTCTAAAATTATTTGTTCACGTGATTACAAATTGGCCTCACTTAGCTTTGTCACACAAGAATTTGGGCTGTTCCTCTTTTAGTGGATAACAATGGCCCAGTGTCCGCTGGAATTTTCACTGGTTAGTTAGGCCTGGAACTTCCCCACCCAGTCATGCAGCTCAGGGTCAGAGCATCTCCCATGCCACACAAAATTGTGGCAAGTGCCACACACCCCACAGTAGATATATGACAGTGCTATAGTAGCTGCATACAGGGATGCTATTACCCAGGTCAGCATCTTGTGGCAAGTCTCTTTCTGAACCGGTGGATGGGTGTAGGACCTTGGCGAAGGTGCCCAGCGGAGTACAGGCAGATGGAGGGATGGATGGATGATATATGTCTGATTATTTATGAAGGATGGATATATGGATGATGGATAGATGGAGAGAGTATGATAGAGGGTGGTGATAGGTGGATGGATACAGGATGGATAGTTGATAGATAAATGATTTGTAGACGAGTAGATGAGTGGATGGTGGATGATGAATGGGTTGGATGGAAGATGGCAGATGGAGGGATGGATGGGTTGTTGATGATGGATGGATGGATGGATGGAAGATAAATAAAGCTTCTTATACTGTTATCTCCTGTTTGAAAGCTCTATCCAGGAAGGATCTGGATTCTGATTTTAAATAGGTTGACTTTGAATTGCAAATAGCAGATAGCCTAATCAGTGATGGTACATGGTTTATGTGATGCCACACAGCAAAAGCCCAAAGGCACGTGGATCAGCTGGATGAGCAATGATACCCATCTGAGACCCAGGTATCCATACTGTCTGCTTTATCAGCCTCTTGGTTAAAGATTCTGAGATATAAAGTGGCTCTCCTGCCTTTAGGGTTTCTATCTGTATTCTAGCAGGGAGAAAGAGAAAGAAGGTCAAAAGGCAGAGGTTGGGCTTGGGTAGAAAGCCCAGTCTTCAGACTTCTACTTACAACCTGCGACAGGGGTCCATTCTGTCTACAAACTGAGAGCTGAGAGTGTTTGACCCTCCTTGTGTGCCATTTATGGTCCATTCAGCCCCTGTTCACCAGAGTCATGGTCCTCTGTGTCACTGCCCAGCACAGAAACCCCTTGCTCAGTATCCTGTCTGAGCTATAGAGCAATGTCTCTCTAACCTTGAAGCCCACTGCAAAGAGACATACGGAAGCCAAAAAATGCCAGAACCCAAAGGTCTGTTTATCTCTCCACCTTGCCTCTGTCCACCCCCAGGCTCTACCACAGTCCCTCAACACACACACACACACACACACACACACACACACACACACACAACACAAGACAACTTCTCCTTTCATTCCTGGAACAGTTCTTCTCCTGGCAGCCACACTGCCCTCAGCTTCTCCTCAGAAGTTTCAGGCCCTGCAGTTATTTTAGATCCCAGCCACACCCAGAGAACCCCCAGATACCAGCCTTGAGGAGATAACCCCCCAGCCAGCTTGCCTTGAGGAGGCTGCACCCCCCAGCACTCTTGAGCAAGCGCAGAGCCAGTAGCTCCAAAGTCCTTCCTGCAGCTCCATTATGACTAAAGTGGCATCAGCCAGCTGTTTCTTGCTCAGTGCCTCAGTTACCACAGCCAGGGTATAGCCAGTGCAGTTCTCAGAACATTCACAGCTTTCTAAAGGAAGCCCTGCTCCCATGAGCGTCACTCCCTGTCCCCTCCTTCCCTGGCCACCACTAGCCAGTTCTCTGTCTCTGTTGGGTTTTTCCGTTCTGGACATCTCTTATCCAAGAGAGCATGAGGCATTCAGGCCCCCACTTCCCACTTCTTTCACCTAGGGCCATTTTTCAGGGTCACCTGTGTGTAGTATATGAGTGTTTCTTTCCTTACAGCTAACTAGCATTCAGTCCTGAGGATGATGCCCCTTTTTCAGTTTGTCTGCACTTTACTCTTGGTCTGAGGAGAGCCCAACCCCACCACCTACAGGCCATAAGTCTTCCTCAGTAAGTCTCTGTTTACCTGATACGTTAATGAGGGCAGTGAGGGCAGTGGCCATGGCAGCGTGCAGATGTAACATGGTAGGAGGTAGCATTGCGATCTGGCTGTCACCTTTATCTTCACTGCCCTGGACTTGAAGGGGCATTGCTGACCCTACACAAGCTCTGACTCAGTTTACACTCTCTAACTTGAGAGGTGTGAGTGTAGTTGGGTCGGCCCTGGAACCCAACAACCCTGGGGCGGTGAGAGGTAAGGAATGGAGGCTGTTCTAGAGTAATTCTGACTAGGATCCTCCTCCAAAAATACCAGCTGCGTCTCCATATCTGTAGCATGAAAACTCTGTAGGAGAGAGGCAAGTGCCTATCAAGGGTCCTCTAGGAGCATTCATGGGCAGCTGGCCTTGGACAACCCCCCCTGGGGCATCAGAGCCCCAAGGGACCTCTATTCCAAGTTGACCTGTGTGCTCCAGATCTCAGATTTGGGGCATGGTTATGTGTCGTGTGTCCCAGGGTAGGTGAACCAGGATGTGGTGGTCATTGCCAGCGCCGAGATGCCGAGATAGGATGACTTTGAATTTCAGGTTACGTACTGAGTTCCAGGGTTTGTTACTTACTTTTCCCATGGCTATGATAAAACACCCAGAAAAACAACTTAAGGAAGAAAAGGTTTGTTTTGTCTCACAGTCTGAGGGGACAGTGCGTCATGGCAAGGAAGGCACGGAGACAAGAGGCGTGAGGCATCTGGTCACATTGCATCTGCAAATGTTCATCTCACATCCTCCTTTCTATTTAGTTCAAGACCCCTGTCCAGGCACACATTGAAGTTGGTGGCAGGATGGGGGTCTCTAGAGAAGGGCATCAGATTCTGGGGTAGATGCTTTCTGCGGGAGACACCTAGAAATGGCTGGGTCTCTTCAAGGTTTATCTTATATGTGTCAGAAGCTAATGGCGCCACAGAGCTCAGTACTCAGAAACAGACCTTCATCCTAAATGGCTAGACATGGCACAGAGGGAGAGTTCCAGGTGTCAACCACACAAGGGTCGGACAGTCCCTCCTCCCCAGCTTCTAACTTTCCCAGTGCTGTCCTCCATATGTGCACCTGCCAAGTGACACCAGTCCATACAGACAGCGCCCCTACAACCCCAGATGGGACCCCAAACTTTACCAGACCCCCAGACAGCTTCTCTTACAACATAGGAAGGTATGGTAGTCAGTTCTGGCCAGGATGGTGGTACCCTTGGACTGACCCAACCCTTTGGCACCCTCAGCACACTAAGGAAACTGAGGCTGTAGAGAAAATGGGATTCCTGGAGCAGCTGCAAAGGCTGGGCTGAGCCCAGGCCAGGCGAGGGAGGGAAGTCAGCCCCTCAGCAAAACCCAGGGTTTTGGATTAACATTCATGGGATGTCGTCAGCCAAACAAACGCAAATGTTTATTTTCCCAGCGGTAAATTACAACTTCAATAGACAGAAATTATGGTCCTGGGCCTTGAAAAGCAGTGACAGGTGCCTTGTCCCTGGATGGTCACACGGCCTAAATCTGTTGAGTCTAAGAGCCCCCAAGCTCATTCATGACTCCCTGAAGCCTCTCCCACCCCTCAGACTTGTGTTGCCCACCAGACACATGTCCAGGTCTGTTGCATATCCAATAGGAGCCCAGGGCCAGCTCTCCAGGCACATAATCACTCTCTACAGAGTGACTGTCATCAGCCCTCCACCATTGGCTTTGTCCCCAGCACGCTTAGAAGCTCCAAGAAGGACACAGAACAGAAACCACACAATCTCGTGTGACCTCTCAGGAGGTGACTGGCATGGTGATGCCCAGAGCCTCAGCCCTTGTTTCTGGTCTTTTCTGCCCTCCCCCTTAGATACGGAGCTACCCGGGCAGATCAAGAGAGGGAGGCAGGGTCTTATGCCATTATATCTTGACCCTTTATCCTCAGGCAATACTCAAGAGACTCAACTCTAGCCCCATAACCAGGCATATGATCATCGCAGCTGCAAAGTACCCTGGAAAGGCAAGGATAGGCAGGTGTGGCAGCTCCCATACTTCTTTGCACAGTGTTTCCCTGAGAATATTGAGTCATTTGACACAAGAACCCTACAGAGACTCCTGGATACTTTGGCCACACGTCCTTCTGATCTGCAGAACACATAGTCTCATAAAGGGCAGGGAAGTTGGGTAGAAAAGAGCCTGGCCTGGAGAGCCGAGAACGCCGAAGAGCAACGCCCCCCCCCAGCCTTTCCCTCTCCAAGACTCAGTTTCCTTATGTACAAAATCAATGAATTGACTGGGGTGCTCTTAGGTCTCTTTACATTGTGATTAACTCCTCTCCCTAGATTCAGGGCAATATCTGGGACTTGCCCCCTTTTCTCTGGGCCCATGACTGGGAGTCCAGGATTAGTCTGTGCGCTCCTTGAGGTTTATGGGGGTTGCAGATCAAGCACTAAGGGGAACATAGGAAGTGACTCCCCTAACTTGAGCACAGCCATCTGTTAACAATGTCCTCTCCTCTGTCATTGCTTGAGAAGGTGGTGACTTGATTGACAGATAAATCAGGCTAGGCAGTTTCCATGAATGGTTATTTTTCCCTTATTTTTGTTCAAGGCACCATCCTTGCAGAGTCCCAGTGTTGATGGGGTCCTAACATTTTGCATCTCAGCATCCAGTGGGAGCAGGAAGCCACAAGTTCTGATCCTAGGGGCCCCCTCTGAACAAAGGAGAACCACAGATCTATAATCATGGGGACAGGACAGAAGAAAGTTTCCCATGGGATATGTTGAGACTGGGTAGGACCCTCACTGAGAATGTATGCCTGCAAAATGTTCTAAACAGAGTGTCTATGGATCTGGAGCTGGGAGGGGTGTGGAAGAGGCAGCTCAGGAGCTGAACCTTATCTGGAGCTGGAGGGGACAGCACCAGCCTCCCCATGTCACATTCTCTCATGTGGAGATGGATGGCGAGAGAAGCTCCCACCGCCAGGCCTGGCTCCAGTGATAACAAACGGCCTGTCAGCAACAGACACTGTGGGTCGGGAGATCATCGGCTGCCTTGCCTTGATGGATGAGCTGTGCTGGCTTCTGTGTGCTCCCAGCAAGCCTGTTCCCATCACAGCAGGCGCTGGGTTACAGGAGCCGCTCAGCTCTGAGTGTGCAGTAGGACAGCCAGGTGTGGGTCATTCAGGATTCTGGGGCTACAAGTGACAGAAACCAGCTCCCGGGAGTCAGTCAAGCACATCTGTGACAGGAGGTTGTCTGTCCTTGCCCTCTGTCCTCCCCCGCCACCCCGTCCATTCTGTTGTGTCCCAGCAGATGGCCTGGGACAATTCTGCCCTTACCTCCCATGTAGAACCAGAGGCATACCTTTCTTTCCTGTTAGCCAAAACAATCCCGGAGAAGGACCGTGAGTGGCCAGGTGGTCACCACCCTCCTTATCTGAACCAGGTGCCCACTTAAGGCCAAGGAACAGGGGCAGAGGAGCCACACAGAAGGGGTGCTGAAATGGCATCAAGGCTGATGGTCCCATTGATTATTACCAGGGTGGGGTGCAGGCTAGAATTCAGAGATGTTTTAAAAAGCAAAAATGGAGCTAATATAGCTGTAATCCTATCATTCAGGAGGCTGAGACAGGAAGATTGCCTGTGAATCCAAGGCCAGTAAAGACTACATAGTAAGCACTTGACCAGCCAAGACTAGCTACGTTGCAAGAGTGTATGTGTGGGGCCAAGTGGTGGTGGTGGCGCACGCCTTTAATCCTAGCACTTGGGAGGCAGAGGCAGGTGGATCTCTGTGAGTTCGAAGCCAACCTGGTCTACAAGAGCTAGTTCCAGAACAGATAGGATTGTTACACAGAGAAACCCTGTCTTAAAAAAAAAAAACATGTCTATCTGCATATTGCCCACAAAAGTAAAAACAGAATAGAATGTTTCCTAGGGAGTGGAGTGAAATGACATGAAGTCACTTGTGAGTATATGTAGGGGTACTGCATTCCAGGAGCAGAAAAGCGGTGGACAGTAGCCAGATGGGACACCAGAGCAAAGCAGGGAACAGATAAGCCATGGACAGACATAAAGAGGGAGGGGGAAGGACACAGTGTGGAGGAGGTTCAGGGGAGCCTGAGCTGAAGGCAGAGGAGTGGAGAAACAGCTGACCTTGGGAGGCGTTTCCCCATTTTATCCTCATGGGACTTACCTATTCACATACTTTACAATTTGTATTTTTGCTTGCATTTGGTTCTACCTATCTGTCCATCTATCTATCTATCTATCTATCTATCTATCTATCATCCATCCATCCTCTCTGTGTGTATGCATGTGTGCATATGGAGGCTGGGGCACAACCTTGGGTGTCACTACCTTTCTTTTTGAGACAGGGTCTCTCACCGGCCCAGAGTTTGATGAGTAGCCTTCACTGAACCCCAGAAAATTGTCTCACCTCCCCAATGTTGGGATTACAAGCACAGACCACCACACCTGGCCTTTTTGCATGAGTCCTGGAGATCAAGCTCAGGTTCTCATGTTTGCGTGGCAAGCGCTTTACTAAATGCCACCCCAGCCTGCTGTTTTTTCTTCCTTCTTTGTGTATTGTAGCCTTTGGTCCTTTGGGCACATGTCCTCTCATCTTTCAGGGTGAGTCAGGGCCCTGGTTAGTGCGGAAGCTGTCACCATCACACAATGTGTCATTCTTGGGGTTCTGTGCTGACTTACAACCGCCACAGGTGCTCTTCTCTACTAGTGTTCATAGTATCTGCACTTCACAATGTATTCTTTAACTATGGGCAGCTGATTTTTGCAAGGGAAGCGGGAAATGCATAGTATATTTATTCACAGTGGAATCTGGCCTGATATAGTCTGCAAGAGAACTCCACATCTCTGGGGACATTACACGGTGCCTGATCATACCCCCACTCCTTGGCATGCATGTAAGCAGCTTGCCTCAAGTGTGCTTGGCAGTGCCTCGTTTGAAGCTGAGCCAAGACAAGAGACCAGTCTTTGGCCCTCTTGACACATGTACGGCTATGGCTCCCACTGATTCCGGGGCTTGCAGTCACCCCCACCCCAATATACACATACACCTCCAGCCTGGAGGAGAGTAAAGGGAAGGAGCAACAGCTTGAAGGCTCCCACGGTGCAGAAAGGGTTCCAAAATGAGAGCAGCAGAAAGCGGGGCACACAGGGGACATACACAGTCACTCAGCTGTGCGGTGCTGCTGGGGCCTTTTCTCCCAAGGCCATCCCCTCGGGTCTTCCCTAATCTATGGCCTGTGCTCCTCTCTTCACCCAGTGACAAAGCCTGGGCCCGGTTCTTCTCTGTCCACTAGAGGATCAGTGATGTTCTGGGTCTTGTTTCACTCAGAACAGGTGACAAGCCCTCTACCTTGTCATTGTTGGGCAATGTCCAGGACTGCAGCACACAATGCCTGTCAGCACTCTATGTACTACCATACAGTTCGTGAGCTTCGAGCAAGGGGCTGGAGATTGAAACACATAAAGACACACAGAGAGACAGAAACATGGACCTCTAGTCACTGGTAAGAAGCCCTTTATTCAATAGCAGCACGGAGACTTATATACCCAACAGTCAGGAGAGCTAACAGGTGAAAACCTTATCCTCTGATCCTCAAGGCCAAGGCAACACGTGCTCATNGAGACAGAAACATGGACCTCTAGTCACTGGTAAGAAGCCCTTTATTCAATAGCAGCACGGAGACTTATATACCCAACAGTCAGGAGAGCTAACAGGTGAAAACCTTATCCTCTGATCCTCAAGGCCAAGGCAACACGTGCTCATGAAGCAGAGCTGGTAAACAACTTTGACACAGCCTTTAGTAACTCAAATCAGAAGGAAAGTAAAGATCTCTAGCAGGGAAGAGCAGCTGGAGGCCAGGTCTCCAAATGGTCCCAACACAGGACAGTAGAAACTTTGGTAGATGACTCCTAATGTGTAACTTTCTGGATCAGTCTTAAGCCTCTTAATAACGATGGCCACAGCGCCCTGCAAATGAGCGTCACCCTGAGCAAGCCCTCCTGCAGAGCACAGCTACACCACTGTGGGCTCCCATGATTTCCAAATCTTGCTTTTTACATGCAGATGAGAGGCAGAGTTGAGCTAATGCATCAGCATCATCGCAGGGGTCTTAGCAGGCAAGGGAAGCTCAACATCTTCCTGCAGTTCCAAGTCATCAGTGCTTCCAAGAGGGAGAGAGGTCGTGGAAGCTTCTTCTCCCCTCTGACTTCTGGAGGTCCTACAGGACAGTATAGATGGGTTGGCCCCAGGAGTTCTGGGTGCAGGATGTGAGTTGCTGGGGAGGGAGACCTGTGTTGTGGTATATGCAGTGTTATCCCACTCACGAAGGCCACTTCTGAGCCACCCTGCCCCTCTCCACTTGGTCTCAGCCCTTGTGGTAGCTGTATCCTTGCCAAAAGCTCACACTTGTTCCCTGCAGTCTGAAAGGAACAGAGGCAGCCATCTGTCTGTCCTCCTGCCTCAAGACTGTCATATGCTGTATGGTTGGCTGGTAGATGGTCCCAAGAGGGGTGGGGGAAGCTAAAGGGCTGGGACTGAACCAGGAAATTCAGAAGCAGGTGGGGAACAAAAAGCATTGGGGTTTCTGGGTGAAGCCAGAATTCATCCCAGCCACCACCACAGGACTTGAGTCTCCCAGGGCCAGCTTCCTCATCTGCAGAAATGCATCATTCCCAAGTGTGCATATGAAAAGCACCTAGACCTCAGCAGAGGAGGGAGGCAGCAGGCGGTGTTTCCCAGAGCTGCACTCTTTGAGGTAGCTTTGGCCCGAGGCTACTGTCTGTGCAGCCTAGAGCTGGAACTTCAGCTTCCTGGATTTGTACACACCTTGACTCACTACCTGGAGAGCCTGACCTCTCAACTCCCTCATGTCGATCCTCCCCTCTTCCTCCTCTCCCCCTCCTCATACTCTTCCTCCCTCTTCTCTCCTCGTCCTCCCCACTCCTTCCTCCTCAACAGAGTCTCCCTATATAGCCCAGGATGACCTGGAACTCACTATGTTTCTGCTTTGGCTCCCATATGCTGGGATTATAAGCATCTGACATTGCAGCTGGCCAAGCCTTGTTGAACAGAATAGAAATATGCATTGAGGGGAAAAGGAGCAATGTAAGAATCCTGGTGCTAGACCAACGTCCATTCCCCTATGCCTTCTCAATTGTGCGTACCCTTTACTATTTACATGAGATGCTTAAAATGTCATTGATATCTTTATTTTTCATCTCCCGTGCTTTTTAAAATAAACAGACCAAGCGTTTTAGATTTGGATTTTCAGGGAGACTGATTGGAAAACAGAGCTGCCCCTGAATCCCCACAACACCAGCAGGGGCACTGGTGTCAGGCACTTGTAATGACAGAGGAGGAGACAGAGACACACTATTACTGATGACCAGAACCCATGTTTACAATGAGCTCCTCAGAATATCCAACAATGAGTTGGATATTCTGTGCATCCAGACAAATGTCTAATGATAGTGTCCGCCATCAACACGTCATCCACAGTAGCCTCCCTGCCTTACCCCTACCTGACCCAACCGGATCCAGGGGTTCAGGGGCTGGGGAGCACAAAGTGCTCAGACTGAGCCGGAAAAGTCAGAAGCCAGGCACTCAAATCTTTCCACTGCCCTTTCCTTCTTCCCTTTTGGAGGATGTTTTGTCAGAGTTGGGCCACAGAGACCTGCCCTCCCCAATGGGCTTCTTCTCCACAAGGTGTACTTGAGATGCCTCAGGGTTTTTTCATCTTCGTACGAATGAATAACCACCACCATCTGATGTGTCCCAGGCAGTGATATCTATTCAGTAACTGATCCACTGCGTCTGACTTTGAGCAATTACAAATACAATTGCTGTAAGCAGGTGCTGGCAGGCTTCCTTCTGGACAGACAGTTTTTGTTCATTTGCTTTTGGTGGTGG
>LOJH01000230.1:27868-71603 GCA_001685095.1 Ellobius talpinus | reverse complement strand
CAGGGAGGGGAGCAGAGAAAAATGTAGAGCTCAATAAATATCAATAAAATAAAAGTTTTTCTTGGGTTGGTTGGTAGTTTTAGTTCAGCAGTAGAGTGGGGTAATTAGCATGCATGAAGCCTTGGAATCCACATCCAAAAATAGATCAAATTGGGTTTCAAGTTTTTACTACACATAAATGCCTCACACTTTCACCAGGCCACTGTTCGAAGGGTGTAAAATTAAATTACAGAGATGTAATTAACACGAGATCGAAAGAGTGGGGTCCGGCGTTTTAAGACTTTTTTGCTTTTACTAAAGCCTAATTGTCTTGGCTCATAACATTCTCTAACATTCTATCCGCAGTGGCGATAATAGCCTGCCCTTTATTTGGGGAAAATGTATTACTTCGCCCTTTCCTTTTGGCACAGTTAAAATGAATACGAGGCGGTTTAAAGAAACTTGTGAAGGGGCTTGTAGAAGCACTCACGGAAACGGAAACTTCACGAAAACATGGCCCTGTTTTAAAGGGCAATTTCAACTTTATAGAGTATTACTACCCAACAATAGAAACCTCCCGAAAGAATACACGCTGTTCGGAACTTATCTCAAACCACGGCTACCTCGTGCTACCCTTGGGGGCGCGCGGCCTCCAGCATGCAAACACCGTTGCAAACCACCTAGTTCTACAACTCTCAGGGAAATGTAAGATGAAATTAACCCAGGGTCTTCTTACCTGCAGCCGAGCTTCGCTTCACACACACCTGGGCCCCGAGCGGTCTGCAGCAAGGCAGGACCGCCGCGGAAACGGAGGGAGCGACCGGAGAAGGCCGCCGCCATCTTCGGACTGTGCGCAGAGCACGTTGGGAACGCCCTCCGCCTACAAGGTCGAGAGGGGCGGGGCGGCCATGGAACGTCTCAACTCGGAATGGGTGGTTACAAGGTCCTGTTTGACAAAGATACCAAAGGAATGCTCAATGCACATCATTCTCCTCAAATATATTTACTTGAAACATTGCTTCTGAAGCCTCAGTTGTAATTTTGTTTTTAAACGGAAAGAGGGTCTTAGACTATTTTCTTCCACTCCCACACACCCCGAAAGCAAAAATGAGCTCGTCCAAGTCAAAACGCTAAGCAGCGCTTCCCGCACGCATGCGCAGTGGAAAACACATGGTGGCTCCGCGCTAGTGAACGTGAAAGGGTTTCGCCTGAGATTGTGGGAACTTATCTCTGGTAGACGGATCTCAAAACTGACTGGGAAGATGCTGGCCTCCAAGCACACGCCATGGAGGCGGCTCCAGGGCATTTCCTTCGGGATGTATTCGGCCGAGGAGCTCAAGTAAGGAGTTGGTGGGATGCGCGTAGCGCATGGTTGTGGCCGTCGGTGCCGGGAACTACGGTTCCCAGAATGCCTCGCGCCGAGCCTGTCTCTGGGTCTGGCTGGCTGGCGCCTGTTCGCGGGTACTCGGAAGAAATGAGCTGGGACTGGGGTTGTCTTGCCTTGCTGCATTTTCATCCATTCATCTTCCTCGTTAACGAACCAGAGTTACGTCATGTATTCTCTCACGTCCACCACGCGCTTATTAATTACCTAGTTAGTCTCTTGTCCAAGCGATGATGAACCTTAAAATCTCAGATTAAAGCCTTGTTCTACTTTATGAAGTTGTGAAGCTGCGAGAACTCTTCTTTAATCCTCATTTTGATCACGGTAACATACTCGCATTTGAAACCTGCACTAGAAACGCATCATGCACCCTCTCTTCCACAAACTGAAAGGACCTGCCTTTCCATAGTGGCGTGCCAGATTTAATACAAAATTATGTAATTCTAGACCCCACTCTGACATCTCATTTACTAGTCTTTCGCTGTCTGTTACCTACATATCTAATTTGACTTTACCCTCCTTTCATCTCTTATTACCACTTCCTTAGGTCAGTTCTTTTGTCATCCTCTGCTTGTCTTTTCCATTTCCACCCTCATATATGTCTAGTCTGTCACTCTTCCACACAGCTGTCAACATTATTCTAAAGTGCAAATTGTCGACATCCTATTACCCTTCACACCTCCCTAGGAGTTTATCCTCGGGGAAAGGATGTTTAGTGTAACCACAACAGTGGTTCCCAACCTTCCTAATGCTGCAACCATTTACTACTGTTCCTCATGTTGTAGTGACCTCCAACCATACAGTTTTTACTTTGCTACTGTTATAAATGGTAATGTAATTATCTCATATGCAGGATATCTCAATGTGACACCCCCCCAAATGGGTTGAGTTGAGTCTCATGGGTCTACAAGGACTTCCTTGATGCTGACATTTTGGCTCTGGCATTAAATAATTAATGCTCCATTTTATTATTAGGAGCTGGTAGCTTTTCATCTTCTTCAAAGTAATTACCATGCCCTTAATAACATGGAAGGGTCGTTCTGGTCTCTGAATTTAACTTTTACAGCAGTTACCTTGGCCTTCTTGCTGTTCCTGAACACCACAGGCAGTAAAGGACTTGAATATACAATATTCACAGATGGACAAAAAAGAAGAAAAAACACATGAGAAGATGCTCAGCATCCTAAAATCAGTGCGGATCAGAAGCACAGTGAGGTGCCACCTCAGCACATCATTGTGTCATCAAAAAAGCAAACACACACATACCTAGAAAATACAGGTGTTGATGAAGATGGTGCTGACATTGTGAAAATCAAATACTTGTTCATCAAGTTAAAATGGCATTGTTGTCAGATCTAGGAATTCTCTTGGCTTTGTGCACACACCTTCAGAGCAGCTGTATTTGCTATTGCCAGAAAGTAGAACTAGCCCAAATGTCCATCAGTGGATGAGTTGATGAAATGAGATGCAACATGCACTATTGACACAGCATGCACTATTGACTCATCCCTAAAAAGGAAAGAAGTTCTGATGTATTTTATAACTGTAAAATCTTAACAAAATAATCCAGTCATGAAAAGGTAGGTACTGACTGATTCCATTTATTTGAATAGGTGCTGGAACAGTCAGATTAATTGAGATAGAAAGTACAAAGATGGTTGCCCGGAGTTAGGGACAGGGAAATAAGGTTCTAGAGGTGGGTAGTGCTGATGATGGCACAGCGTGGTGTGTTAATACCACTTAACTGCACCCTAAAATTGGTTAACATGGTATTTTTATGTATATTTTATTGCAATTTCAAAAATTAGGATTGTAAAACAGAACAACTAAGTAATTTTTTCAGTATTACTGAGTTCAAAGTTGCCAGCTGCCTCCATGCTGGAGGAAGAGACTACCTATACAGCAGTGAGTTAGTTAAAGTGCTGACATTGGTTTACCAGTAGAAAAGTAACCACAGAGAAGAGAGCCAAGCAGGAGAGCTATCTCCATCTATTCTTGGTTCTTACAGTGGCATGGACCATGAGAGTCTTTCAGATCTGTGCAGCTTCATTCCTATGGACCACCATCAGTTTTCCTGACCATACAGCTAACTGACTTTTTGTTGCTGTTGTTGTTCCCTCTAGAGTGCAAGATAGGGGTGGTATCTGTTCTTATATTTGTTGTCTGACCTGGACCCTTCAGTGATAGGGTCCTGATGGGGAGATGCCAAGGGATGGAAACATAGAGAAGAGAAAAGCTGATGTCAGGAGGTCTTGCACAAACTATGTCTTATGCCAACCAAACTTATTAGGAAGTACAGCATCTTATATACTATTTATAGGGAGGAAGTCCGCCAAAGTCTGCAGAGAGCTAAGTCAGACAGTGTTGGCAAAGAGAACACAGGAAACTTCAGACAGCACTGCCTTAGGACTGATAGTCACAGCCGAGGAGGAAGAGTTGGTTCCTCAGAAGCTGCAACCCTGACTCCTTTAGAGGCACTGGCTCCTCCTCTAGACTGGCCTTACCAAGTCCCCTTCTAGACAAGGACACAGAACTGAAGTTTTCTTTATCCTTTATCAGGGCCTCTGAGAAAACTTTGGGTCAGTCTGGCTCCCCACAATTGTCTAAATTAGATAAAATTTAAAAGGCAAACTAGACCTTGTAAAGTACGTTTATATGACATTTAAGAAGGATACTTTCCAGCTGTTTCATTGTTGTGTGAACACCCAAAAACAATTGAGTAGAGCACACACAGGCTGTACACTTGCTGTCATATGTGACACAGTAACATGCTGTTAGTGGGTACAAGACTAGTTATTTGACAGTTACAAGATTCCATTTAGCAAAGGGATGAAATTTTGCATAAAGGAAGTTGTTTTTCATGATTTTATTTGTGTTGAATTTTCTTGAATTTGTTATTCTGTTAAATGGCGATCCCTTCATTGAAGAATTTGAGCTTTCCAGTCAGGTCTGGTTTATAAGCCGCCTCTCTCACTTCAACATCAGAGAAGCTAATAACCTGAGCTTTCCTTGGTTCTTTTTTTTTCATCTCCTCAGGAAATTAAGTGTTAAATCCATTACAAATCCTCGCTATGTGGACAGCCTGGGAAACCCTTCAGCAAATGGCCTGTATGATTTGGCTTTGGGTCCCGCAGATTCCAAAGAAGTGTGCTCCACCTGCGTGCAGGACTTCAACAACTGCTCGGGACACCTGGGCCACATTGAGCTCCCGCTCACGGTGTACAACCCTCTCCTCTTCGATGTACGTGCAGGGCTTGTTGGTCTTGAGGGTGCTGGGGTTGTGAGGACCGTCCTTTGTTCCTCTTTCTTTAGAAAGAAAAAACCTTGAGGGACCAAGTACAAGTCACCTTGAGTATCTATTGTCCAAAATGCTTGAGACCAAAAATGGTTTGAATTTCAGGTTTTAGAATATTTGCAGTCTACATTATGGTGATATTATAGGATGGAACCAAATATAAACATTAATTCACTCATAATTATATATACCTCATATACACAGCCTGAAGGAGATTGTATTCCTGATATTTCTACATTTTTACTAAACCCTTAATCCGTGAAGTCATATGTTGAATTTGTTTACTTGTTGTATGTCAGGGCTCAAGAAGTTCAGGGTTTTAGATTCTCAGATTAGGGATGCTTGCCCTGTAACTTCAGCTTACACTACAGATTTACATGGAGAACTTCAGTTTGATTCCAGTTGAGGAAAGCCATAGCAAGTTTTTGTTCATGCAAGAGGGAAATGTTTAGGGAGCCACACATCCACCTATCCAAGACTCAGGGTCTAATCCTGACTTAATGTGCTGATGTATGCCCTTTCGTTTCAAGGGCTCTGTGTCCTTCAGAAAGCTGGGTGGCTGTCACCTCCCTAGTAGTAAAGGGATTTCTGGTGCTCCCAAGACCATTGGCTTTTCAGCTATGTCTGCCAAGTGTGGTTTCTTGGCAGGAGAAGCAAAGCCACCAAAGGAAGACCAATAACATCACAATGAAGCTCCTGTCTAGACTGTCACTTGTGTCTGTTTAGATCTTATTTCAAGGAACCTAGCCTCCGGGAGTTAAGCAGATTAAAGAAAGGCTATTGTCTTAGTTAAGTAGTTGGTATAAAACCAAAAGAATTCCTTTTCTCAGACCATGAATTCATTCTATGTGAATTTCAAATTTGAATGGTTTAAAATGAAATAAAAAGATATTTAGGAATGCTTGTCTAGTTTATTTATAGGTCTAAAAGACTGTAGCAGAGGCAGAAGTGGAATTCTTCAGGAGACAGACTATTGTGAAGAAAATCGCTTGTACAATGGAAATCACTATGAGTTTTCTGTCTCCTTATAATGTCTTGCCTCTTTTGTCCCCACTCTTTAGAAACTCTACCTCCTGCTCCGAGGCTCCTGTTTAAATTGCCACATGCTGACTTGTTCTCGGGCTGCCATTCACCTGTTGGTCTGCCAGCTTCGAGTCCTGGAAGTTGGAGCTCTACAAGCGGTCTATGAGCTTGAACGAATTCTGAGCAGGGTAGGTTGGTATGGAAACCAGGCCATCAAGAGATGCTTGTATGTTGTCCTTAATTGCCACCCCAGTAGTCTTCAGAATGTTTGACCCTTGTATCTTTTTTTTTTTAATCATTTGAGCAGGGTTTCTCTGTATATAGCCCCAGCTGTCCTGGAACTTGCTATGTAGACGAGACTGGCCTCAAACTCACAGAGATCTCCTTCCTCTGCCTCCTGGATACTGGAATTAAAGACCTGTGTCACCATGCCCCGTGATATAAATTGCTTTGTAATGTGTTATAGATTTGGCTTCCTAATATTTAGCTTAGGATTTTTATATCTAATCTTGAGTTGGATTGACCTGTAAATTTCCTTTCTCATATTGTCCTATAGAGTTTGGGTACCTGCGTTGTTTCAATCTTTAAAAAAAATGAGTTAAGGAACTTCTCTCTTTAAATTTTTTTGGATATTTTTATTTTATATGTATTAGTGTTTTGCTTGCATGTATGTGTGTTCTACATAACATGCCTGATGCCTTGGAGGAGACTGTTAGCCTCTCTAGCTGCAGTTTCAGAAGATCCAACTATCTACATGGTGTTAGCCGCCATGTACATTCTGGGAACCTAACTCAGGTCCTCTGGGAGAGAAGCTAATGCTCTTAATTGCTAATCCATCTTTCCAGTCTCAAGAAGTTCTCTATAAAATGCCCTGAAAGAAAGTGTTTGTAGAGGATGAGAGATGCCAAGGCATCCAGGACAGTGCCTGACATCTCGTGTTTTGTAGTAAATCCACGCTGCTGGGGAGCCTCAAGGACCTGCTTTGGGAAAGCAGAGAACTGAGGTTTGCACTAGGTACTTACCACCCTCTCAGTAGAGACGCAGTCTCAAAGCCTGGGCTGGTTTCTGCCAACAGCAGAAATTCTCATCCTATTTGCTTCCAAGAAAACAACGCTAAACCATTAACCCACAGTCAAATTTGCCTACAAGAGAGTGAAGGGAGATAAAAGATTTTCCTAAGCCTTTAATTAAAGAAGTTATGTGTTTCTGGGGATTTCTCTTATCCAAATTTAATTTTATCTTCCTAAAAGTACTCATGGCTCCTATGTTTATTTTCTTTGTTTTGTTATGAAATGTGCAAACAGAAATATAGTCCTGTATACATTTGACACCCTTTTTGATGTCAAAATCTAGAAACTCTCTTCTCTTCCCTAGTCATCATATACTTACTTTAGATTGCTAAGGTGCTGTCACCTTCCTTCAGAGAGGACTCAGGCTGCTTCTGCCACTTGGGTGGTAGTCCCAGTCTGAAACCCTCATAGTCCAGGCTTAAGGCCCTCATCTACCTGTGCAGTTGTACTTGGCTTGTTTCCTGAGAGTGAGACCCTTCAGGTCCTTACCTTATTAGGCCTGTGTGTTGGGTTTGGGAAGTGGCCAATGTCCCATTTGATACTACCTTTGTACTCATTCTTGGTGTTGATTTCTGTTTCTTCATCATTGAGGGCTTCAAAATGAAAGCATAAAATCTTTTGGGGTCCGGTGCTAGCCTGGACCCTCAATTATTTCTCTACCAGACCCCAACATAAACTCTCTCTGGACCGGCGTGGAGGAGACAGGAATAAAGACACGACTCACGTGGTTTCATCGGGAGGGAGATTCTCTGAGATCCCTCATGATATCCTGAGTTCCCATCCTGAAGAAATTTTCTGTTTATTCCCCAAACAGTCTTTATACCAAAACTTAACTTAGGGGAAATACATTAGCATTGTCTCCTAGGTAACCAGGTGAATGGCTTTTTGTCACCTCCACAACTACCTGTCTGCTCTATGCTAGCTGTCATGTAGGCTTGAATCAGCATCTCTATCAGGCATCCTCCAAATTACAAAGAAAGGAGCAACAACGTCCTGACCCTTTGTTAGGGCAATGACAGCCTGTCTGCAGCCCTACGTGACCACCTCAGGTGGGGCTTATGGCTTCAGAGTCTGGCTGCCACACCATATAGAAATATGGGCCTACAGAAATTGATGAGTTAGAAAATGAATTTGAGGCCAGGGCTATCTCTACACAGACCTCCAGGGCCTCTCAGAGACATCTGTGCCAGTGTCTTCCACAGAGATGCATAAGAGTACTGGGTGATCCCCAGCTCATAGACACCGACCTCACTGGACCCCTCTTTTTACTTCAGTTTGGCCTGTTGCTTCCCCACTGACCTATCAGCTCTTCAGATAATTGAGGTGTTAGAAACACTTTTGTCTCAGGTCTTTGCAGTCTTTAATTTGACCCAAATAGTCCAGCCACAGTCACTAGAAAAGGATTTGTTGTTGTGTTTCGGGGTAAAACCTGGGGCCTGGTTTGTGCTAGGCAAGCAAATGCTCTGCCCACCACTGACAACATCCCTAGCCCACTTCACTGTGTGTAACTATAACATGGTAACTCAGGCTTCCTTTCCTCCCTTAGATTGATCTTAGTCCTTGAAGAGGCCTGCCCCAACCCTACTGTTCATCATATAGTTACTGTAAGGTATTACAATAGTCTTCCTCTCTTTCAGTTTCTGGAAGAAACTGCTGATCCTTCTGCTTTTGAAATTCAAGAAAAGTTAGAAGAATACACAAGCAAAATTCTTCAGAACAACCTCTTGGGGTCCCAAGGTGCACATGTGAGTTACCACCATCTCCCCTTCTGTAACATTCTGCTTTTAGCCTGGTAACCACAGTTTTTCTGTGCCATCATCTGCATACGTTTCTGGCTTCTCAGGGTAGACTTAGGTTTCAGTTCCATGGTGGCTCACAACCATCCATAGGATCTGATGCCCTCTTCTGGCGTGTAGGAGTACACACAGGGTATTCATACATAAAAAATATAAATAAATTGAACTCAGGACCTCTGGAAGAGCTGCCAGTGCTCTTAACCGCTGAGCCGTCTCTCTAGCCCCCAGATAGCTGTGTTAAAGAGTGTTTTGTGGGACATTTTGTTTAAGTAAGGGTGTATTTTAGTTACTTTTTGTTGCTGTGATAAAACACCATGACAAAGACAGCTTAAGAATGAAGAGTTTATGTGCTCTTATGCTTCCAGAAGCGGAGTTTTAATGGCGGGAGGCCCCAGACTAAGAAATCAGTTTTCAGCTGCAAATATGAAGCAGAGAGCAAACTGGAAGTGGGGCAAGTCTATGAACTCTTAGACAGTGCCCACTGATATACTTCCTCTAGCCAGGCCAAATCCCCAAACAGTGCCACCAACTAGGGACTAAGTATTCAAATGCCTGAACTTTACAGGGGGTATTTCTCATTCAAGCTACCAGGATGATTTCCTCCAGTTAAAATAAAAGTGGAGAACTGCTAAATACATAGAGATTGTAATCTCCTCAGAATGACACTGCAGTGCAGGCATGGAGTACACATCTGTACTAAAGTAAAGATCTCACACATCTTAGGCTAATCTGGGCTACAAAGTGAGACTACCTAAAATAAGGCACCGTAACATTCTCTGACTTTAACCAGGTGAAAAATGTCTGCGAAAGCAGGAGCAAACTCGTTGCTTACTTCTGGAAGACGCATATGACTGCTAAGCGATGTCCCCACTGCAAGTGAGTATTGTCCACCAGCCTTTCCCATTCCTGGTTGAGCTGCTTTGGCCAATCACCCAGCACCATTGCTAAATGTCTCATTGGGGTTTGTTTCTCCCCGCACATATTCTCATGTGTAGGACCGGACGGTCAGTGGTTCGAAAGGAACACAACAGTAAGCTAACAATTACATACCCAGTCACGGTGCACAAAAAATCTGGCCAGAAGGATGCAGAGCCCCCAGGTAAGCAGGCTGGGTCTCTAAGGAGCTCTAGCCATGTTTCTCATGTGTTGCCTCAGGTGAGTCCTGGGCTTCTTGGGTCTGGAGAATGAGTGTTCTTTTGTTCTTTTTTGGTTTTTTGATACAGGGTTTCTCTGTAGCTTTGGAGCCTGTTCTAGAACTAGTTCTTGTAGACCAGGCTGGCTTCGAACTCACAGAGATTTGCCTGCCTCTGCCTCCCGAGTGCTGGGGTTAAAGGCGTGCGCCACCACTGCCTGACTTTATCTTTTTTACTTTGAGACTCTGGCAAGGGCTGCTGTTTTGTTTTTGTTTTCTTTTTTTGTTTTGTTTTATTTTTGTTTTTTTGAGACAGGGTTTCTCTGTGTAGACCTGGAATTCACTCTGTAGAACAGGCTAGCCGCAAACTCAGAGATCCACCTACCTCTGTCTCCCAAGTGCTGAGATTAAAGGTGTGTTTAATTAAAGATTAAACACCGCCTGGCTCTGTGTACTGATTTTTAATAACCTTTGTAGATTCAACTTAGACTTACAGGGTAACAAGCACGGTGATCCTATAAAATCTCTATTCAGTTTGTCCAGCTGTAACACTTTAGATTTTCCTGAGCACTCATCAGAATTAGCGTAGGTGTGGCTCTATTAACTAACTTACACACTCATTTGAAGTGTGCCAGGTTTTCTGGTTATGGCCTTTCTGTTTTCTGGTACCCAGAGTGAGATCCCACACCCTGAAAGACTGCTAAGTGCTGTTTGATGGTAAACAGCTAACAGCTCAAGAGTGGATTTTCCTTCTCTTACCTGCAAATGGTCCTGGAAATATTTCCTCATACTGACACTTGACAGTTGATACCGCGACCCCCAGAAAACGCTGAGACATTGAAAACATATTCAGAATTTTAGAGAATAACTCCAGTTAGGGGACAGTGCCCAGGGAATGTAGCCTGTTTTAGTCAAGCCTGTGGGACCCTCATCCCTTATTTTTAAATGGACGAAAAGGAATTTTTTAGCAGAATGTTTTAAAAATAGAAACCCAGACTTGCTTGTTTTTAGGAAGATTGTGGCCTTTTTTTCTCCCACCCTAGAAATTATGCCTGGCCACCTGGTACAGGCTGATAAAGATGGCCTTGCTCTAAGAACAAGGAGAAAGCTGACTTAGCAGGATGGGAGGGAGCAAAAGTCCTTGTACCCGTGCCAAAGCAGCTTCAAAGATTCTCTTTGTAGTTACGCCTTTAAAAGCTTACCCCACAGAGGAGATACAACTCCTCTATCTACCTCGCTCTAACGGGGTCATTTAGAGGCAGGGGTTCCAAACATGTTTGTATTATGCTGATTAAACCTTGTTTATTACAGTCTGGACCTCTCTGGTGGTCTCTCTCTCTGGGGGTCATAATCTGGGCACAACAAAGCCCATTCATGTGAGGCAATCTTTTGTTATAACTGCAAGAATAAGGTGCAACCAAAAGGCTGGGCATTAGGAACCTGTAGAAAATCGTTTTTGTTTTGGCTTTAGGATTGGTTTTTTTGCTGTTTTTGTTTTTTATTTAATAACTCTTTGGTTGGAAGGAGTTTGAGACAGAGTCTCTCTACATGGTCCTGGCTGTCCTGGAACTCTCGAGGTAGACCAGGCTGTCCTTGAACTCACAGAGGTCATCCTGCCTCTGTCTTCCAGGTACTGGCTTAAAGGTGTGTGCCATCACACCTGGCATAAATAACATTTAAATATTATTTACCCACATTGGGCTGGTGAGATGGTTCTGCTAAGCCAGACAACCTAAGTTCAATCTCCAGGTCCTACATACATGGTGGGAAGGTAGAACTGACTCCTGAAAGTTGTCCTTTGACCTTCGCCATGCCATCCACTATTACATAAACATCTACTCCACGATAGATTAATCAGTTTTATTTTTTATTAGTTAAGGGAAAGATTAACTAAAAGTACAAAAGTAAAACAGCGATGTTGTTTATGAATAGTTTAAAATATGCAGAATGTGTGTTCCCTGCTGGCAGCTATCACTTGTGTACTAGCCATTCTCTGGTACTGGGAGCCCAAGCACAGCATAACTCCTGCCCTGATAGACCCAGGGGAAATTGAGCAGTGCATATTTTAGTATGGCATCCCAGGAAATGCTGACAATTTTGAGCCTACAGGATACTTAAATTGCTTTTGTTCTTCATCTGAGTGTTAGAAGTTGGCCTCTAAAATGGCAGTCCTAAATAAAATTTTCTACTTAATCTGTGCATAGCTAGTAATCAGCCTCTCAAAGATCTTGCCTAGTCCGAGAAGCCAACTTCACCTACTAAGGTGATATTTCTAAAGTCGGTATATTTGAATCTGTAGAAATCTTCACACAGGGACTAGCAAGAATACTCAGTGAATGAAAGTGCTTAGGGTCCAAATCTATGTTCTGTCCCCAGAACCCATACTAGAAGAAAGAACCAACTTCCCAAAATTTCATATGTGAGACTTCCATGTGTGCATGGTGGTACATGTGTTCTCACATTCACACAATAAAGAAAAAAATCTCCACAAGTATTACTTCTGCTTCTGTAACCCTTTCTGGTGAATATCATATGTATAAAGATAATGTTACTTGTTTTTCATACAGTACTGAACATTGAACCCAGGGCCTCATTTGTGCAAGGTATATTCTACCAGTAATTAGTATCCCATCCGATTGTTTATTTAGAAAAGCAAAACACTAGAATCGAGCTGGATGTCCAAATAGAAGAGTATGGTTAAAGCCTGGTGATGGTGGTGCATGTCTTTAATCCCAGCACTTGGGAAGCAGAGGCAGGTGGATCGCTGTGAGTTCGAGGCCATTCTGGTCTATAAGAGCTAGTTCCAGGACAGGCTCCAAAGCTACAGAGAAACTCTACCTTGAAAAAAAACCCACGGTTAAGTACATTAGGAAACTTCATGCAACCAGAAATGTGATTGGAGCCGGGCATGGTGATGTGCTCAGAAGGCAGAGGCAGGCAGATCTCTGAGTTTGAGACTAGTCTGGTCTACAGAGCAAGTTCCAGGACAGCCAGGGCGGGCTATACAGAGAAAGCTTGTCTCAAGAAAACAGGGAAAAAGAATTGGTGATTGAAACTGGGCTTGGTAGTATAGACTATCTAAACCCAGCTCTCAGGAGGTGGAGGCAGGAGGCTCAGGACACCAAGGCTAACCTGGGCTGTATAAGGTAGTCTCAGTAACAAACAGAATAGTGGTCAGTTAGATGAAAACTTGGTAGCAATTGTTCCTGTGTTCCTCTGATATCACCAAATGAACAGAGTTCTGGTGAAAATAAGTCCATGAAGAAAATAAATCCCAGCACTTGGGAGGCAGAGGTAAGCGGATCTCTGTGAGTTCAAGGCCAGCCTGGTCTACAGAGCAAGTTTCAGGACAGCCAGGGCTGTCACAGAGAACCCTGTCTCAAAAACAAAAGCAAACAATAACAACAACCAAAAAGAAAGAAAAAGAGAAGAGAAATCCATAGAAGATTTTTGTAGTCTTGGGGTAATGTTTCATTGTGTAGCCCACACTGTCCTGAAGCTCATGATCCTTCTGCATCATCCTCCTGATGATAATAGACCTGCACCACTGTTCCTGGCAAAGTTTCAATGTTGTGTAAAGTACTTACGTGAACCAAAGTACTGGAAAAGAGTATTTAAGACTAAAAATAGTTCCATTAATACTATGAGCTAGTGGTGATCATCTCTTGCTCTGCTCTCTGGTTTTATATAATAATGTGTTGTTTTGTTTTCATTATTCTGGAAATTAGAGTACAGGTGGAAATCTGGGTTGAAAAGTTTGACGTTTGTGGACAAGTTTCAAATTTTTTGGAATGGGGACAAAAAAAAATGGATCTATCTCATTACAGAAGGAGTACCGGCAGCTCCAGGAATTGAAGAAGCTCTGCTGGGGAAGCGAGGATACCTGACACCTAGCAGTGCCCAAGAGCATCTTTTTGCCATTTGGAAGAATGAAGGTGCTAGAGAAACAGCCTCTGTCTGTGGCCTTTGATTTCCTGGTTCATTTCATTAGCCCTCCCTCTTACTTCCTTAACCAAAGTTCTAATTAATGTAACTCGCCTGAATCCATCCATACGTCTGGGGCAGACTTCAGGGCACATTGACTTAGAGCCGTAAAGGAGCAGGGGCAGTCATACCCAGCACCAAGAAATTGATATAATTGAGTCCAGTCACTCCTACACTGATACATTTCTGGAAGTTTCATTGTCATCTATTTTTAAATACCAGTTTTAAAAAAATGTTTTAAGGGGCTGGAGAGATGGCTTAGTGGTTAAGAGCACTGGTTGCTCTTCCAGAGGACCTGAGTTCAGTTCCCAGCACCTACATGGCAGCTAACAACTGTCTGTAACTCTAAGATCTGACACACTCACACAGACATACATGCAGGCAAAACACCAATGCACATAAAATAAAAATAAATAATTTTTTTTTTAAAAAAAGACGTTTTAGTTAGGCATGGTGATACACACCTTTAGTCCTAGCCCTCAGGAGGCAGAGGCGGGTGGATCTCTGTGAGTTCCAGGCCAGCCTGGTCTACAGAGTGAGTTCTAAGACAGCTGAGGCTTCATCTCAGCCCCAGAAAAAAATCTTTTAAATGTTCTATGGTAATTCATTTTGTGAATCAAGAATGAACTTTTGTACATTTCAGTTCCCTACAGAAAGGGAAATCTCTATTCTCTTAAATCTGTATCAATCTATGCAGGATACTCAAGCCCTTGCATCCCTCTTCTGAGAGGGTGTTCTGGGACACTGCCTCTGGTCTCTGCTAAGTGCTCACAGACAAGCGTGGCGTTAACAGGTTATCAGAAATGAAAGCAAGTTAGCAAGATGCTCTCTGTGGCAGGTTTTATTTGTTTTCTCCAAGCTGTGGGAGGTCCCCTGAAACTCAAAAATATGTCTTTGATCCAGTTTGCAGAAGACCCACCTTGGCATACCCATGGAAAGGATGTTACATTTTTTTTCCCCTGAGGTTTTGAGACGGTTTCTCTATATAGCCCTGGTTGTCCTTGAACTTGCTATGTAGACCAGGCTGGCCTCGAACTCAGAATTAAAGGCCACACTGCCCAGTTTATCTTTTGTTCTTAAAAGGCTAAACTTTATTTTGACCTGGTTTGTTTTTTTTTTAATTTTGATTAATTTTGTCTAGAGTCCAAAGTAGCAAATATTTAATTATGTGTATAAGATCACACGTTCAAGAGGGTGATAACAATTTCATGTTCCTGCACAGCTCATATCTTACTTGTTGTCCCCGAGTGTCTTTTTGTTATCTAACTTGCACACAAGCTGTCATATACCCAGGCTGGTTTTGGTTTGTTTTTATGAAAAACTGTTTTCTAACTACATATGATCCCATACTGTAGGTAGAGACTGATTGTTCATTCCCAGTTGCCCATACCTGAAATAATCACTCAGAAACCAAATTATTTGCAACACTATTTGGCCAATAGCTTAAGCGTATTTCTGGTTAATTCTTATATCTTAAATTAACCCATTTCTATTAATTTGTTTATTGCCTCATGGCTGTGGCTTACCGGCAAAGTTCTGGCACATCTGTTCCCAGCTGTGGCTACATGGCTTCACTCTGACTCCACCTACTCTTTCTCTCTATTATATATCTTTCAGCCTGGCTATATTCTGTTAAGCCATTGGCTGAAAGCAGTTTCTTTATTCATTAACCAATAAAAGCAACACATACAGAAGGACCTCCCACATCACCATACCTTGAGGGTTTTTTTGTTTGTTTTGTTTTTTTTCTCAGTGATATTTTTATATCTTTATATGTAGGCTTAAATAGTCTTGTTGATTTCTATTTCAAATGCAGGGTTCTTCCTGAATTACCTTTTTTCGGGATTGGGTGATATTGGCATGGAGTCCAGTTTCAACCCTAGTATGTTCTTTCTAGATTTCATAGTGGTGCCGCCTTCCAGGTAATGTGTTTGAACTTAACTTTGCATGAGAAGGGTGGGCAGAGGTATTGAGCAAGGACTGGAAAGGTTAGAGCACTGAGAAATCAAACTGTCAGCCCAAGGCTGCAGGTAGTGGCCTGAGCATTCTCTGTTATTTGGTTGTCCTACACCCGGATGGTTGTTTGAGTTGGTTGTATTGTGTTAATTCAGTAAATAGGTTAAGAGGCTGAAGAATCTTATGTCACTCTGCAGGTATCGACCCGTCAACCGCCTGGGGGACCAGATGTTTACTAATGGCCAGACGGTGAACTTGCAAGCTGTCATGAAGGATGCAGTTTTGATCCGAAAACTTCTGGCGTTGATGGCCCAAGAACAGAAGCTGCCCTGTGAGGTGACAGAGCTCACCACAGACAAGGTCAGGGCTGCCTTGGTGCTGATATAATAGGCTTGGTTAATGATTGGTGTGATAAGAACTACACACTTGGTTCTAACCCTTTGCGGGCACAGAACCTATGGCTGTGCAAGATGTTAATTCGGTGGACAGAACCCGTGATGGGTAGTATGAATTGTTGGGACAAACACAGGCCTGATTCTAGGTAAATCTAGGTGTAGTTTAGGTTCTGTATCCAATGACATTGCCATGGTTTCGTCAGGTCACTTTGATTTCTTGGACTCATCTCCACTGTAAAGTGTATGTAGTTTATGGTGAGGTTTCACACTTAGGCTGCTCTGCAGCACTAGCTGCTCTAAGGTAAGCAATCTTCCCTCAGGCTCTAAGAATGTGTGTTTTAGGCTCAGTAAGGACTTCAGCAATGCAGCCAGAACAATATAGAATGGATTTTCTAGAATAAGACTGTTCCTATTGACATTTCCTTACCCCTTTCATTATTCTGGGTCTTATACTAACTCTATAGTGAACATAAAGCTGAATTGGGTACTTAGAATACTTGCTAAAGTCACTCTCATCCCCGAAATGCAGTCAAGATACAAATAGAAATGGCCTTCTCCAGCTTTGGAGAGACTCTCAGACTCCCTGCCAGTACTCAGACAGTCCTGCTATTAGCCAGTGATGTCACAAATTGACACCATTGCCCCTTGGGCACTTAGCTTTGCATGGCTCCTTGAAACTTTCTCTGGTTCTGCTAAAGTTTACTTCAGTCAGTATAGGCGTGCTTTTAACAGATTTTAGTGTAAGAGAGAGTTCCCATCTGCAGACCCTGGTCCAGTATGGGAAACAAAAGACCATAACATAACCAAATCCAGTGACTAGGACTAAGAATTTTATTTTAATGTCCCTTCAGAGTAGAGATAAGCTTTTGTAATAACAGGGCTTGATCTCTGTAGAAGAACCAGTGCCATCTTGATCCTTAAACCAATTTCCCTTTGAATAATTAGACATATTCTTGTCCTTTTCCCAGTTTGTCTTCATCATTGTATTCCCATAGCAGTGCTCTCCCGGGAGCAGTTCCTAGGGACTAGAAGCCAGTGGACAAGATCTTGTTCATTTCAACAGTAATCATGTGGCTTTGAATCAGCAAATGCTATATAGGCCATGGGTTCAGCTCTACATGCCTCTGCCATCATGCACATGATGTAAGAGACCATAATGTTGCCTGCAGAACTACATGTACCCTCCTAAATGATTCCTTTATTCCTTGGTTGTGGGGGTAAACTCAAATTATCACCATGACATTATTTATAATCTACTGGATCATCGCCTGCTCTTAACCTTGATACACTGATAGTTTTTTTCCTCTCATTTAAACTACAGTGGAGGACATGCAACACCTAGGCCAGTTGCAGCCAAATTTGGCCAGTAGGTGGTGCCCTAAGACATCCTAGGATCTCTGTACTTCTCTTTCCTGAGCAGATAACAGGAGAAGCAGAAGACACAGGACATGGGATAGAAATATTTTTAAGTGATTAGATAAGTATGTAAGCTTGAGGATCAGCCCGTAACTTAATCTAACCCACTTTAGGACTTAAAGACATACAGTACTATATGGGAAGCCTTTTTTTCTTTTTAAGAAGCTATTTGACCTACATTAAAATAATAGTAATACTATTGTTATTATTTGTTTATTATTATTTGGAGATAGCATCTCATGTACCGCATGCTAGCCTTTAAGTCACTATATAGCCAAGACTGACCTTAAACTTTACTCCTCCTGCTGCCACGTGCTGGAATTACAAGTGTGTACTATCACACAGTTTCTGTGGTGCTGGGGTGGAGCTCCTGCATGGCAGCAAGCATTCCACCTGCATTTTTATAAATTCACCAAATCACATTTTCCTAAACCTTTAACTAAAGAGGCAACTCCACATGAAACTCGCTTATCTGGTAGAAGCCTCAGAAGTAGAGTGCCCAAGGGAAGGACTGCTAAGGCTTTCTTTATTTTGGTGCACAAGGCATTCGGAAGCTTAAGATAGGAGCCTACACATACACATTTTTTTAAAATCTTAGTTTAGTTTTGATTTTTGAGATAGGATTTTCTATGGAGTCCAGGAGGGTCTCAAGACTCTCCTGCCTCAGCTTCTCAGGTGCATGGCGCAGTGTTGCTCTGCTTATGAATTCTGAGTTCATTTTACTACTAAAAGAGACAAGCTGATAGGTATATAATGGGGCTAATGCGTACTGATACATACGACAAGTTTAGTTCCTCATCTGTCAGCTTCAAAGGCTAAACTCCAGTTTTAGCATTTCCAAGGCCGAGCTCTTTTTTTTTATCAGAACTAGGTTGAGTAAAAACAAGTTTTTCTCTAATCATTCCTATTCCCTTGGATTTGTCTTCCCAGGAAAATGACTCTTCAGTTGCTATTGACCGATCCTTTTTAAGTATGCTTCCAGGCCAGTCTCTCACAGATAAGCTTTACAACATTTGGATTCGCCTTCAGAGCCACGTCAATATTGTGTTTGACAGTGAGATGGACAAATTAATGTTGGAAAAGTACCCTGGCATAAGACAGGTGAGCAGGGAATTGGATTCCCATCACAAGTTGGTGAGGGTCCGTAATACACAGCTCACAACTGGTCTACGTTCCCAGCTCCCATCCACACGTTTATAAATGCACATTATACACACTGCCACAGAAGCAAGAAAATTGTAAACATAGTGGAATTATCTACTGTTCTGTCACTGTCACTTCTTGTGCTCCCTACAGATCCTTGAGAAGAAGGAAGGCCTGTTCCGGAAGCACATGATGGGAAAGCGAGTCGACTATGCAGCCCGTTCAGTCATTTGCCCAGATATGTACATCAACACGAATGAGATTGGGATTCCCTTGGTGTGTAGTTGGGGAGAAACCTCATTTTGCTGGTGGTAGCTGGGAGATAGCTGGTGTGCCATAAAGGTCTGGGGACAGAGTTTGCTGGTTGATCATAGCTGCGGTGGGGAGAGCGTCTAGTGCTTCACATGTGGGGGAGGAACCTGTAGGGAAGGAACTTGAGGTGCATAACAGTCTTGCCATCCTTTTAGAAGACTTTTACCCGAGGTTATTCTACATCTGTATCTGTATCTTATTCTTGTCAGTCTTTACCTAGTTTTTAAACCTTCCATGTCCAGCTGAGTCCATGGTGGGAAAAGGAGAGGGCAATGGGCTTTCAATCCCATGTGGGTGTCTGACCGTGGAGAGTAGAAAAGCCCTCAGAAAGGCAATGTGTGTGTGTCACCAGTCCCTCCCAGTTCCAGGGGTGAGTGGCTTGCCTGTCCACCCATTTGCTCCCTTGGCGAGCCAGCTTCCTTTTCTCACTTCCCCACCAGTTAAAGCCTTGGTGCTCATTAGCAGCAGCTCTCCGGCAGACTTCCTCCATAATGGGCCTTGAGGTCAATAATTTGAAGATGGTTTAATTCCCTCTGTGCAGAGTTTCATTTCCTTACACGTCACCCTGCATCTCTTGGGGAAGTTGCTAATGAGCAGAGCTAAAGTGTTCTGATTCTCCGGCACATTTTGGCTTCCTGGGCAAGAGCCTGCTGTGTCAAGAACAGGCAGAGAAGGCTCTACCCTGTGTTCATTGGCTCCCAGGAACTACAGGTCCTTGCAGCAGAAAGCTGGACTCTATACCAAAGAAAGGCATTATGAAAGCTAACTATATTCTTAGGTGTGAAGCCCTAGAAGGAAAGTCCTAGGCATATTCATTTTCTTCTCTAGACAGAATATAGAGGCCATCCTAGCTTTGACCTCAGTGCCTAGAGTATCTGGTTTATTTGCTAATGGCTTGTATCCTGAGGAGAGATTCTAATGCTGTTCACCCTACTAGCCCCTACTCTACCCTGGTTCTCAGAGTAGTGGAGGCCAGGGGTTGTTACAGGATAACTAGGAAGAATAGAGTGGGTAGAATTGCAGCTCTCCTCCCCTCCCCCACAGAGAGATAAGGAACTAAAGCCTGGCAGGAAACCACACACCAGATTAGTGTCTCCTAAAGCTGTGGGCCAAGTGGTGACCAAACAGTAGACAAGTCCATTAGCACAAAGTTAAAGAGGTAGGATCATGGCAGGGCTCCTACACTGCTCCTGCACAAGACCTGGGGTGTTAACTTCCTGAACCCCAAGGTCTTTGATGCACTTGTGTATATGTTGAAGTATCAAATAAATAAAAATCAGTGGTTCAGAAACTCGCTTAACTGTAGAGAACTCACCTGTTTTAGAGCAGGTTTCAGTCTAGTGTTGACAAAAGAACTCTTTAATGTTCTCGGGTCTCAGAATTGCAAATCATTTCCTCTCAAATGCCGCTGACTGATGCTATGCCTGGGCTCAGCATGAGTACCCTTAGCAGTTAGTGATGCCTGCTAAGATGTGGAGGGGTACGGTGGCTCTCAAGCAAGTGCCCCATACCACTCCTTTGGTGACCCTGATTTTTATTGGCAAAACCATGAAGTTTCAGCGAGCGTTTAAGAAACTAATGCATCATTTACTCAATCTGTTCCCTTAAGGGAGCAAGCAAAACAATAACTCCACAAAGGAGATAGACGTCATTCTGCCTACTGAAAAGCCTTGGCTAAGCGGATGGTCCCTACAGTTTGGAAGGATATCAGACAATTCATTTTGTTAGTTTTTGTATTCCTGAACCTTTGTCTGCCCATCTTGAATTTTAACATGCAATCCTGTTTCTAGGTATTTGCCACAAAACTGACCTACCCTCAGCCAGTTACCCCTTGGAACGTGCAGGAACTGAGACAAGCGGTCATTAATGGACCCAACGTGCACCCAGGAGCCTCCATGGTCATCAATGAGGATGGCAGTCGCACAGCCCTGAGCGCAGTGGATGCTACACAGCGGGAAGCTGTGGCCAAACAGCTCTTGACACCAGCCACAGGGGCTCCTAAGCCCCACGGGACAAAAATTGTGAGTGAATGAAGGTTTAGTCAGGTCTGATTAGTTCCTTCTGGTTCCTGCATGCTACCTTTGCAAAGGGCTACTTGAAAGGTGGTACTCAGATCAGGAGCAGCTTCACTGGAGCTAGGAAGAAATACAATTTGAACTCAGCCCTCATACTGAATTAGCATTTCTGAGATTGGCCGTTTGTAATAATGGGTACAAACTCGACAGAGTTCCCACCTGCCTAGAAGGAACTTTGGAAGAGCAGAGACACACTCTGGGCTTGGCATGGTGACCATTGGTTCCTATTGCTGTTCGGTGCTGGCAGCAGCACCATAGGCCGGTCCTCTTGCTTTCCTTGTTTTTGTAGTTCCACTCCATCAGAACAGCAACACTACTTGAATTAAATTCTGCTCTATGCCGTTTTGCTTTGGTGACAGGGACACCATTCAGACGGATAGATAGGTCAAGATACCAATTTTGTTCTTTGTCATGTTGGTACATTGTCAGGTTTTTTGCTCAGAGCTATGTGAGGGATTTGAGAAGCAGCGAGGTTTGTTTCACTTAACTTTGATGAATCCAGGCAAATGTAGAATAATCTTCCTGTTCTCTTAAACAGTTGCAGTGAGGAGAAAGGTTTCAAGAGTGCACGATGAGGGGTCATTAGAACTGAGGTCCCACTGTGTGCTCAGGCTTTGCAAGGACACGGCAGGGATCCCCAGTAAATACCTGCTGTAAGCCAGAAGTGATTCCCTGCTAGGGAATCAAGGCCAAGTACCGGGACACTGCCCTGGAGGCTGCTGAGAGGAGAGGAACATGAAGCTATAGTTTCCATCAGGAGAGAAGAGGGGTGGGTGTCAAGGAAAGAGACCATTTTTAGCCCTTCTAGATTTGAGATGACTGTGGAGAAAATAAGGGTCCATCTGTAAAAATTAGAAGTGGGAGGCTTAGATGGGAGAGACCATGGAATTAAGAAAAAGCTGTCAGAACATTAAACTCATTGAGCAGAGTACATTGAAGAGAAAAGAGGAGGTCCCCTGGGAATGTGAGCTGGGGAGCAGCAGGGAAGTTAGGGAGCGATGAGACTGGACTTGCTGGGTTTGTGTCTGCTCTTGTTTCTTGTATGTAGTTAGGGAGTTCTTTAGGGTGAAGCCAAAGTCACCTGTGAGCATGGAGGGAGACAGATTTCAGAGCCCTCGGGTTGAGGAAATAGGCAGTAAGTAGCTAGGGACACTTGAAAGGTCAGTCAGAAACGGTCTGACATGGGGGTGTAAGGGTAATGCAGAGGCATTAGGGTGCTTTCTTCAGGTGACCTGGTTACTTCTGTGGGCTCAGGTGGGGCTGGGCAAACGGTAGGACAGGAGCTCCACTGAGGGAGGTCGCTCAGCTGCAGTGTGCTAGGGAGATCACATGGTGCCAGTGAGAGATTCCTGAATAGCAGTGACGGTGAATTAGGGTGGTTCAGTTGATTATCTTCCTACTTGGGCTCAAACCCTTAGCAAGGTCATGAGGCCACCTGTGGTCTTTGCTTTCTCCACTGGTCCCACCTTTCAACCCAAACTGTTTGATGCTCTCTGCAGCTGGCTCCATCTCCTTTCAGGCTTTGCATATGCTTGGGGCTCTGCCCTCCGTATGCCTCCATGGCTGATTTCTGCTGTTTCTTCAATCTCAGCCCAACCCTCTCTTCCCTAAGATCATAGTAAATATCTCAACTTTAATTGGTCTTACAGGCTATTTATTGTAACTACTCACCTCTTACTACGTAGTGTAAAAGCAAGTGTAGACAAATGAATGTGTGTCCGAAAATATTTATTTATAAACCAGGAAGCCATGCTGCAGATGGTATTTGTTAGGTACCTACCTGATGTGTTTCCAGCACACAGTCTGTACCCTTATCCCTTTCCCTGCTTCTTGCTCTCACTACGTTTTATTATCCCTGTGTGTGTGCCCATCTCTCTTGTGTTTGAGTTCCCCATTCCTGTGCAAAGACAGGAAAAGACTTTGAAAGAAAAGTGGTCTTCCCATCAGGTCCTGCTACTCGGGATGGCAAGTTTCATGTCAAAATGTTAATAATGCTATGTAAATATAGGATACTTCGACTTCTGTACAAATGCACTTCTTATTTGTCATTTGAAAGAGTTTGGGCATTTACTACACAGAGCTCAGAACAGAACAGAAGGCCTGGGAGAGGCGACTCAGAAGGAGACTGAGGATTAACTTACAGGTTAGATGAGGGGGGAAGGGTTGGCGGAAAGGTCATTTTCCATGTGACAGAGGTAACCCCTGTCCTTTCCCCTGGGCCTCATCAAGAAGGAAGTGGTCAGGATAGCGTAGGCTTGTTTTTCTACTTGGCGGCTACCCTAAGCAGCCTCTGGCCCCATGCCTGCCTTTGCAAACTCTGACCCAGGCTCTGGGGCACACTAATTTTCACCATAGTGTTTATTTAGTGACAAGAGAAAGGAAGGGCCTTGGTTTGGGTTGGCAAGGGGAGTGCCCTGTGCTCCAGGTTTTTGTTTGGCTTGGCCACTGGGACATCTCTTCCCAGCTGCAGTGAAGCTGCTTCTGCTGGATTCACTAGACTCAAATCCTAGGCACAGCCTGTGTTTTTGAGACTGGACCACAGATCTGGCCAACTTTTCCCTTGAGACGCTAAGGAAAGAAAACCTCAGGCTGTGACGCACTGAGCCAGCCAGTGCCGTGAGCAGAGATGCTCATGGGAATCCTCAGAGGTCAGGTCTCCTTGGAAACAAAGGAAGAACTCTGGTGTGGGCATAGAAAGGTTGGAATTCCTTGGGAAGTGAAAACATGGGCCCTGTGCTTTTAGGACTGCTCCTCTGACAGAACTTGAGCAGAACTGACAAGACCTGTGGGAAGGAGGGAAGAAGTAAATCTCTTCACAGCCCGAAGACCAGCTTACAGGCCCAGCTTCTCAGACACACAGGATACTAGAGCTGTTTCCTCCCACCTCCCAACTGCTGCGGCCCAGAGGGGACCTGAGGAAGAGAGACGATTACCAAGGGCCCATGTCCTCTGGGGCACTTGATGTAGTTGTTTTCAAAAGTGTCATTTGGGTTTTAAATCAGCTTTGAGAGAAAGAGGTGTTCTGTCAAAGGAGCACGGCAGAGTGGGTTTGAAGGGGGAAGTCTGATCAGTGTTTGTCTAGATGGGGAAAATTACTCATGCTTTTTTATTCTTTAAAGTTTGTATCTTCTGGTTTTTCCCTTCAATGAGCACATCACTTGTGCAGTTTTTCCTGCTTTCTTATTAAATTTATTTACTGGAGAGGAAGTAAGGGGACATGCCTGCCATGGTATGTGTGTAGAATCAGAAGACAGCTCTCAGGAGCTGGTACTCTCTCCACCATGTGAATCCCAGGAATCAAAGTGAGGCCACCAGGCTCGGTGGGAAGTGCCTTTACCTAACACTGAGTCATCTCTGGCAGGCAGAGCAGGAGGACCATAATTTTGAGGCCAACTTTGGCAGCACAGCAAGACCCTGTTTACAAAAAAATCTATTTGCAGAAGTAGTATGTATTCTGATATGAACAATACTAAGACCTGTCTGTGGTGGTTCAGACATTACTGTGTGCCTTACTCCCCTTCCTTTTGAGTCCATGCCCCAGGGGCCTAGCAGTGAGGCGCTGCTCACCTTTTCCCATATGCAGCTGCCCTAGACACAGTCGGGCTGATTTCCTGTCTCCTTACATGCTGCAGGGATTTTTTTTCTTTGCGTTAATACGTCTTTCATCATCCACTCAGACTAGTATTGATTTAATTTAGCATCTATTATCACTGTGTAGCATTCTGTAATGAGCATACCCTGGGATTTAATGCTGCTTCTGTGGGACAGTTGGGGTATTTCTACTTCTTTCCTACTGTAAACAGGGTGGCACAAACATACCTTCTTTTGCTTACCTTGATGCTTTCTCCCTCGTGAAAGGCTAAAAGGAAATGGTTTGAATGTTGTAAGGGGTATTTTCAGATCGTTTTCCCCAAAGATTATGACAGTTTTTAGTTTTTATATTTGTTTTGAATTTTTGAAGTACAAAATGTTTTCAGGGTCACTGAACTGAAGCTCACCAAACCATGTCTTCTGAGTCTTGGATATTCTGTGAGAAGCTGGTCTAATTACTGCTATACTGTGGGATTCATGTGTGACCTTGGGAGGATTTGGGAAACCTGTCAAGCTCTTTGAAATCCATGGAGGCATGCAGTCTTGGGGACTTTTTATCTGTTTCTCTGTTAACTCTGAGAGAGGAGCCTAGGGCTCTGCTCAGCTGTGCATTTTGGATAAGGTGATGCTTGCTGCACAGACATGTGGCCGCCCATGTCTGCTCCTTACACCTCTGAGCAGAGGGGCCCATTGAGAATTTCTCAGAGTTTCTAGAGCTTTTCTGTAGATCAAAAACTCCCCTTTCATCTAGTTGACTAGAACATGAGGCCTACAGAGTTGACCCAAGTGAAGTGTGGTAAGCCCTTGGAGGGATCGGTGACATTGCAGATGTTCCCACGGGCACTCATCTACTCGTCCTTCTGTGTCCCCAGGTGTGCCGGCACGTGAAGAATGGGGACATTCTCCTACTGAACCGACAGCCTACCTTGCACAGACCCTCCATCCAGGCCCACCGTGCCCACATTCTGCCTGAAGAAAAGGTCCTACGCCTTCACTATGCCAACTGCAAAGCCTACAATGCTGACTTTGATGGAGACGAGATGAACGCCCACTTCCCCCAGAGTGAGTTAGGCCGAGCTGAAGCCTATGTCCTGGCTTGCACTGATCAGCAGTATCTTGTTCCCAAGGTAAGTCTGACCTTGAGACCATGTCATGGTCGTCACCAGCATGACTTGGCGTGCTGAGTCTGGACCTTGGCTGGTGGACAGCTCCAGGAGAGGAGTGTGTGGAATAGGAGGTTCTAGGTTCTTCACAGTGTGTTTTTCAGCTTTTAGTGCCTAAAATCAGTGAAACTTTTTTGTTTTGTTGTGACTTAAAATGTTAGGATAAAACCTGGGACAGTCTCACAGCAGTCCTCTGGTCCTCTGACTCTCACAGCCATCCCAGGGAGCCAGATTCAGTAGCTGAGTAATAGCATTTGGTTCCAGACTTGTCTGCATTCTCTAACTTACTGGTTTGCAAGCATTTAGCATGCAAAATATGAAGACCCACAGAAGATTGATCCTTTAGTTATGAGGAGCCTAAGGTTGCGCATTTTTCCTTTTTGGTTAGTCTTGTTTATTTTTATAATTTTTTATTGAAATATAATTATATCACTTCCTCCCTCCAGCCTCTTCCATACTCCTTTCTCAAATGTATGGCTTCTTTCTATTTAGTTATTATTGTGTGTGTAAGTGCATAAATATTAACTGTATGCAAAACAAAATGAACTGAACAGGTTATATTCAATATGATTTCAGGGTGTTGCGCTTGGTATTGGATAACCAATTAAGGGACTTACTCCTAGGCAAGACTATTTCTCCCACTCTCAGCATTCCTTAGTTCATTGTCTTTGTCTTGGGTTTGGGCCCTACAAGATTTTCCCCTTCCGTTATTGTATGTGTGGTGGTATTATTATTGTCCGGGTCTTGTTTAGGCAGCCGTATTGTTGAGGTATCCTGGTTAAAGCATATCATTTTTAGGAGACACAGTCTCACAGCAGGCTTTTGGTGCTCTGGCTTTCACAGTCTCTAGATCCTCTCTTTCATCATGTTCTCTGTGTCTTAGATGCAGTAATTATGTTATAGATTATACATCCACAACACACACACACACCCACACACACATACCCACACACACCCACACACACACAGCTATATCTCAGTTGGGCAAGGTACTAGGTTAGCTGTTCTCTTCATTTTGGCCAGTTGTAGTTTTCTTTGATGAGGGGTGAGAGGGTGTATGTATAAGTATTTGGAATCAGCTAATTTAGTAAAACGTCAATAATACTTGCCTCTATAACCTACCTAGGCTCAGGTAGTTATCTTGGTTTCTAGTACCAGGCATGATTTCCTTTCTCTTAAGCAGGCTGTAAGTCCAGTGAGACAGCTGTGAGTTATTGCTAAGACTTGAGTGCCATTATTGCACAGATACCTACTGTGCTGGTCATTGTTGTGGTTCATGGGCATCAAAGCTGAGGAGGGCTAGTGGTTGCTTCCTTCCCTTGGCAGCTCACATAGCACCTTCTATGAAAACTAGTCCTCAAGAAGGAGGCTTTTGGATCAAATCTAGTTTGGATCCTCTAAATTCTGTGGCTGAAGGACATGATGTCTCAGCAATAGGGACTTGACTTCTGGGAGGTAGTCAGGGGCATTAACAGTAGCTTATATTTGAGGGCATGTCTCTTGGATTCCCCTGACCAACAGCTCAAAAGGGAGTTATTCATTACTGGTTTTTGCTTAATAGTCCATGGCTCAAGGGGAACATTGTTAGCCCAAGTAGGAGAACTTCATTTAAGTTATGTGTGTGTATACATACATGTATACTTAAATGTATCATATTTAATTTTAGATAAATAAAAATAGTATGATTCCCAATGGCTTTTTCATATATCTTTAGTGTTTTCTTCCCTCCTTCCTCCCTCTCTTTCCCGCTATATTGCTCATTTTCCCATCTCTGAGCCTGTTTTAAGAGGCAGCTTAATCCCAGGAGTCCAGATGAGATTCTCCAACAATTCATGAAGGCATCTCTTTGAATTCCTTCCGTTTCCCTCCATGGTTATTCCTCATGGGCAGCATGATGTGGTCAGAGCTGTCCAAGTGAACGTACGGGAAGGATATAATGTTCTCTTATTGCTCCTTATCCCCTGATGTGTTCACTTCATGTCAGGGGTCTGGAGTTAGTGAGTGCTTAAGGGAGGAACAGAGCAAAGAAAGCCAGACTGAGGAGAAAGGGCTGAGTATTTTCCAGGCTCCATTTTGTCTTTTCCACCTGTTCAAAGGACTGAGGCCTTTTCAGAATGTCCAGTTTCTTGGCACTGATATATAGCATTCATTTGGAATGTGGTGGGATCTGAAGAGACTAGAAATAGCAATGGAATCCACAGGTACCATTTACAAGTGTGTGTTCCGTGCCAGACACTGCAAAGTGCTGTGCACACTTCTTATTTCCCACTGTTGACAGTCCTCAGAGGTAAGTACTACTGACGTCTACATTTTACATGTGAGGAATGTCACTGGCGTCGGAGGAGGACAAGGAACTCGCAGGTCCCTCTGTTGGCTCTGCTACAGAGAGGGAAAACATGAACTCAGGGAATGCTAGAAGCTGCCCAGCATTGTCTGCCCCTTAGATCTTCTCCCCCATCAGCATTCTGTTAACCTAATATATCACTGTAGCTTACCTGGTACCAGTTGGTGCTTAACTTTGCTTTTTCTGCCCACATTTATATGCCATTGATTAGCAGAAAGTCTAAATACAGGAAGGAGTTCTGAGCCCACTAGACCACTCAGAAATTAGAAAAGATAATTTGCTAATGTGAAAATTGGCTCTTTACTTTTTCATGTAATAACAGTAGTGAAAAAATTAATAACAGCAGTAGTAGCTGTCAGAGTGGTAGTAGCATGAAGCGATCATGTACCAGGCCCTGGACACTGGTCAGTACATGATGTCTCTGTCAGCAATTTACAAACATTTTCCTATGCAGGCTTCACAGCAGTCTTAGAAATACGTGCCATTTTCAGGTGAAGAAACAGGAGAAATAGTTGCCATCAGTGTCGAGGTCAAGACTCAGACCTCTAAGTCCTTAGCCTCACTTGATGGCTGGGGCTGGGTTTGGGCCTAGGTGTGGACACCAGGGACTGTTTGAGCCCATTTCACCAAAGGTGGACACTACCAGGAAGTGGCAAGTGTGGTGGTGACAGTGACCTGAGTTTTGTGTCCATGGGGAGTTGGGGCACCCTGAGGTCTTCAGACTAATGAGCTTGCGTGGGCTAGTCCACAGAGCAGTCGGAGGCTTCCTTTTTGTGATGTGCCCTGAAAAGGACCGGCCTGTTTGACTACATATGAACCTCATCGCGTGCCCCTGTGTCTTGGGTTTTAGGTTCAGCTTATGCTTAAGGGCGATAAGAAGAACCCAAATAAATTTTTTTAAAAAATTGTTTTTAACACCAAAAAGCAAACCTAGGAGCCTGCTTATGCTACTCATGCATTCTTCTACTGAGCTGTGTCCCCAGCCCTTGAATTAAAGGAACCTTGGGATGGCTTACAAGTTCTCTTCACTTTCAGCCAGCTTGTTTTGTCAATATAGTTAAGATTTTGATCAATTTTATTTAGTCTTTAGTATAAATATCAAGAGGGAAATCCTTATTTTACTTATGGTTGTAAAAATACAGCATCATTAATGGCAGAGTAATAATAATAGTCAGGGTTGCTTTAGCTAAACAGAAAACCCATTGCTTTAGGACTCTTTTTTAGGACTTTTCTTTCTTTTTCTCTCTTTTGGTTGTTTTCCTTCCTTTCGTTTACATTTCAAGTGTTCATTGCTTCATTTTTTTTCTACGTTTTCTTTGCCTAACTATAGGGCCAAATTGAAGTCCCCTTCACTGTTGGCCCTTCTCTGTACTAAGTAGAGTTTGTGTTGTCCTCTTAATTAAAAGCTGAGATGAATAGAACTTTAACTTTAAAAAAAAAGAAAGAAAAGAACCTAATTTTTCATATATCTGTTTGAATAATATTTATTCCCCTTCTGTTTCCTTTGTTCTCCAAGGGCCAAAGCTTTGTGGAAATTTCTTGACAAAACTTAAGATGCAGTTTCCTGACTTCTACTTAACTATAAAATTCAAGATATAAAACACACTATTTTCTTAGCATACTGACCAAAGATATTAACATTAATGTCATCTTGCTGGGATGTTAGATAGTAGCAGCACTGACAGTTTTCTGGGGCTTTAATTCAGAATTGTGCTTTCCAACCCTAAAAAGTTTTTTAGGAAATTCAAAATTATAAGTAGGTCCTTAATAATCAAATTAATTACCATTTTTCCCTAGAGTCCATGATTAATGCATTGAAAGCAATTTAGCTCTTTAAGGAATTTTCTAGTCCTGGAAAAATCTAGATAGAAAAAAAAGGCACCAGGTATGTCATATAAGTAATTATTGCTTTTCCTAAAGAATGGAAATTCTGTAGTATCTGCTCCAAGAGACTGGGATAGATCAATGCATAGTCCTGGCTTGTATTTTTCCTCTAAGAAAAACAAGATCATTTTTGTATTAAGATGTGGATTAAGAAAATTTTTTTAATTTAACTTTTTAAACCTTTTTCGTACAGTATTTTTCATTATGTTCTAAAAAAAGGAACAAAAATTAAAACTAAAAAAATCAATAATACAAAATACAACAAAACAAAAGCACTCACACAAAAATGCATGCAGTCTGTTTTGTATTGGCCAACTACTTCTGGACAAGGGGCTGGCCCTGGAGTGCAGTGGATTTACCCAGTGTCACTAGGGAAGATAGTTTTTATTTATGTTAGTAACTCAAAGCCTTCATTAGAAAGGCTGCACGGTCCGTCTGTCCTGCCGTATGTTTATGGCACCTCTTTTTAGCCCATCTCTAATGACTATGTGAGTTTTCATAGACCCGTCGTTACAATGTTTAAACCATTTGACAAGAATCCTGTAGTCTTTGAATTAGTACATGTGTTCACATTCTGGCTCTTCCAACAACTGTGTTGTGAGGTCCCAAGCCAAGCCCTTGGTTATGAAACATGGCCATAATATGACAGTCAGCTGATAATGCTCTTTGAGCTCTAGTATCAATTTTTCCACAGATTCCTGTAAACATTGAAAAGTTTTCAGAAACTACTTACAGAATATCAGTCAGTGTGCTATTTTTACTTCCATTTGCCTATGTTGCCATGAACACAGACCTGGCAGATAAGGTCCAGGAGACTAGGGATTGCAACAACAGAAAATGTCAAATGAATTTAATGTGCCCTCTGAACCTGGGGTTTTAATAAAATCCCGTGTTTTGGCCTTAGGTAGGTAGTACGTTCATGAGAACTTACCTAAACCACATGCTGTATTCTGAAGACACACTAGTCAAGGACATTCTTTCTCATTGTAGTCGAATACATCAAGACCCTCTCAGGAATCCTGAGCCCAGGCTGTGGTGGCATGTACCTTTAGTCACAGCTCTCAGGAGGCAGAGTCAGGCAGATCTCTGAATTCAAGGCCAGCCTTGTCTACTTAATGAGTTCCAGACAGCCAGAGGTACATATGAGACCATGTCTCAAAAAGACCAAGTCATTCCTAAGACTTCAGCTGCAGTGCTTCTCCCAGAGAGATGGGGTCTGGCCACCCCTCCTCAGTCTGTAAATGGCCCATTCTGTGCTGCTCTTCTGTGACATTTAAAACACTTTGTGGTCATGTATTCATCTCAGCATTTGTTTACTATCCGGCTTTTCCTGAAATAGTTTGATGATCTGACTAATGCCTAGGCATACAGTAGGCTCTCAATAAATATTTGTTAAATGGATGACTGATTTACAGAAGAACAAGGCCAGAAATGTGTGAAAACGCAAAAGCGTAAAACCAAACTACAAAAAACAAGAACACAACTGACAGCAGCCAGACCAAACTTATGCATAAATGCCAGAAAACTACTGAGTAACTAGAACCAGATGGTCATAGAAAAAGGAAGGCTTGTGGAACTAAATGAGCTTGAAATACTTTTGCCATAAGAGAGTAGGCGACTGGCAAAAGCTGAGGCGACTGTAACTCCTGGTCATGTGATTGTGAGGCCTGTTTCTAAGGGAGAGCATGGGTGGATAGTCTGGCCTTTATACGAAAGCTCTTGATCAATGTGGCTTCCAAGAACATGGTTACAAACTGAAGACTTTGACTTGAAGTTTGGCTTTATTCTTTTCTCTTTGATTTGCAGGATGGCCAGCCATTGGCAGGACTGATTCAAGATCACATGGTTTCAGGTGCAAACATGACCATTCGGGGATGCTTTTTCACTCGGGAGCAGTACATGGAGCTGGTGTACCGGGGGCTCACGGACAAAGTGGGACGTGTGAAGCTCTTTCCTCCTGCCATCCTGAAGCCCTACCCACTGTGGACAGGAAAGCAGGTAATTGAGAGAAAGCAACCAGTGTATATTTTAAAAGGAAGTAAGCCACTCATATAACAGTTTCAATTCCAAGAGATCCTAGAGCAGAGACAACAAAGTCTCTAATCATTAAACAGTCTGACCTTCCCTTTGCGTGGGGCTCCAAGGTCTGGGAAAACTCAAAGGTGATTCTACTAAGAACAGGTTGCATGGTTCCTGTTTGTTGATTTTAACATGAAGTTGCTGTCCCCTAATTCAAATGCCAATGGTGTTACATTGAGAAATAACCAAAGGCTTTGCTGAGTTCATGGACACCTGATTTTTTTTAGTGTTTAAATCCAGCTTTCTCTCTTTAACAGATGATAATGCTGAGACTAATGTTAAATTACATGTTCAGGGTTATTAGAGGAAGAATTGGAATTCAAACTCAGGATTTTTAATGCCCAAAGCGAACATACCATAGTATACATGGAAATCAAATGATGAAATACACTGCAGTATACTCTACTGTTGCCTGGGCCTCCAAGTTCAGCTTCAAGGGTCAACTTCTAGAGTCTTGACTCTTTATCCATTAAAAAGTGGATTTGAAAAAAATCTCTGTGGCCTCCTCCAGCTCTATAATTCTTTAAGTCTGTGAAAGTGTCTTGGTTTTTGTTTTTTGTTTTTATTTTCAAGACAGGGTTTCTCTGTGTAACCCTGGCTGTCCTAGAACTCACTTTGTAGACCAGGCTGGCCTCAAGCTCAGAGATCCACCTACTTCAGCCTCCCAAGTGCTGAGATTAAAGACATGCGCCACCACTGCCAGCTTAGTCTATAAAAGTCTTAAACACCATGATTATTTTATGAATGATTATGTATCCATTTTGTTGCTGTAACAAAGCCCTTTATATGAGGAAGAGTTTACTGTAGCTCAGTTTCAGAGCTTTCAGTTTTGGTCAGTTGACTCTGTTGCTTCCAAACCTTTGTTTGGTGAATCAGAACGTTAAGGTAGGGAACATGTGGTATAGCAGAGGGACAGGAGGCAGAAAAAGAACCAAGAAGCATGGAAGAGAGGCCCTTCAGGGCGGTGCTCCAGGCCTACTCTATGCCTTCTACTATAGCAGCAGATTCAGTAAACTCCTCAGTGGATTAGCCCATTTGATGGAGTTAGCACTTTCAAGGTGCAGCCATCTCTCAGTAGTCCTACCAGCGGGGGGCAGAGCCTTCACCACAAGGGGAGTTTTGAAAGAATAGTTCATATCTAAATCATTGCAGCTGTTGAATTTGGCTTGCTAATATTTTGTTTAGAACGGCTATTACTTTTCTCATTGCTGTAACTGAATACCTGACATGGCAGGAAAGGTTGGTGGCCAGGACTTGAGTCAACTGTCACATTGCATGCACAGTCAAGAAGCATAGAGACATAAACACTGGTGCTCAGCTCACCCATGGGTGGTGCCTCTCACATCCAGTAGTGAGTCTCTTCAATTAAACTTTCCTAGAAATACACAGATACACCCAGAGTTGTGTTCCTATGGTGATTCTAAATCCCATCAAGTTGACAATGAAAATTCACCATTGCAAATCACAAATTTGTTTTATTGTTTGTGTGTGTGTGTGTCGCTCATGTGGAAGTCAGAGGACAACTTTTTTTTCCCTTTTTTTTAAAATTGATTTTTATTAAGCTATACATTTTTCTCTGCTCCCGTTCCTTCTTCTCCCCTCCCCTTATACCCTCTCCCATGGTCTCCATGCTCCCAATGTACTCAGGAGATCTTGTCTTTTTCTACTTCCCATGTACATTAGATCCATTTATGTCTCTCTTAGGGTCTTCATTGTTGTCTAGGTTCTCTGGGATTGTGATTTGTAGGCTGGTTTTCTTTGCTTTATGTCTAAAAGCCACTTATGAGTGAATACATAGGATGTTTGTCTTTCTGGGTCTGAGTTACCTCACTCAGTATGATGTTTTCTAGACCCATCCATTTGCCTGCAAATCTCAAGATGTCATTGTTTTTTTCTGCTGTGTAGTACTCCATTGTGTAANTTGGTCGAGGGGCATTTAGGTTGTTTCCAGGTTCTGGCTATGAAAAACAATGCTACTATTAACATAGTTGAACACATGTCCTTGTGGTAATATTGAGCATCCTTTGGGTATATACCCAAAAGTGGTATTGTTGGGTCTTGAGGAAGGTTGTTTTCTAGTTTTCTGAGAAATCACCATACTGATATCCAAAGGGGCTGTACCAGTTTGCACCCCCACCAGCAATGCAGGAGTGTTCCCTTTACCCCACATCTTCTCCAGCATAAGTTGTCATTAGTGTTTTTGATCTTGGCCATTCTTACCAGTGTAAGATGTAATCTCAGACTTGTTTTGATATGCATTTCTCTGATGGCTAAGGATGTTGAACATTTCCTTAAGTGCAGAAGACAACTTTTAAGAGTTAATTCTAGAATATTGCTCTCACCCTACAAAGAAATTCTGTTATCTATTGGTGAACATTAGTGATCAGCCCCAATTCCTCCCCCCAACTCCTAATCTCTATGACTTTGCCTAATTTGTGCATTTCATCTAAATCTACAGTAAGGCTTTGTGACATGCTTCTTTGATTTAATATAATGTTCTAAAGGCTAATTTGTATTACTCTCTGTTTTTGTGACTGAAGAACATTCTATCGTGTGGACATACTACATTCTGTTTATTCATTTCAGTTGAGAATGGATATTTAGGGTTGTTTCCACTTGGATATTACAAGTAAAGCTGCCATGAACTCTTCTACCTGCCCCCTTGTAAGCATGTGCTTTCAGTTCTTTGTAGAACTAGAATTTGATTCATACTATAATTCTGTATGTATGCTATAGTAATAGAGTCATATTGTAATTCTGTAATTTTTTGAGGAATACCCAAGCTGTTTTTTGAAGTTGACATAGTTTATATTTGTCCCAGCAATGTCGATAGATTAGACAAATGTCTTTTAGACAAATGTCTGTTCAAGTTATTTGCCCATTTACTATGGTATTTGTCTTTATATTGAGTCATAAGAATTTTTATATTTTCTGGCCATTAGCATTATACCATATATGTGGTTTATAAATTTTTTTTCTAATTGTATGAAATATTTTTCTATTTTCTTGTCATTTGACTGACAAAAGTTTTACATTTAGATAAAGTCCAATTTACCAACTGTTTGTGTTGTCACTTGTGCTCTTATTGTCACAGCTAATCATTTTATTGGTTTAGCTGTATATTTAGGTCTTGGGTCCATTTTGGGTTAACTTTTGTGGTATAAGATGGGGTTCAAAGTTCATTCTTGGATATATGTGTGTTTGTGTGTGTGTGCATTTTTCTCAGCACAGTTGCTGATAGTATTGATCTTTTCCATTGAATGTCCTCAACAATAGATCTAAAAGCAATTACTTGCAGATATTTCTTTCTGACTCATTTATATTCCTTTTGTTAGTGTGTGTATCATAATGCCGGTGCCATTCTGCCTTGGTTTCTATAGCTTCTTAGTGAGGTTTAAAGTCAGAATGAAAGTCTTCCAGCTCTGTTCTTCTGTTTTGAGATTGCTTTGACCGAGAGATTCTTTGCATTCCCATGAATTTTAGGGTCAGCTAGCCCTTTTCACTTCTCTCAGCTGTGCTGTCATTTTTATTGTGTAAGTGTTTTGTTTTGTGCATGTTTGTAAGTCTCTTTTGTCTGTCTGTGCAGCACATACATTCAGCCACCCATGGAGACAAGAAGAGGTATCAGATCCCCTGGAACTCGACTCATAGGCAGTCAAGAGCGCCTGATTGGGGTGCTAGGAACTAACCTGGGGCCTCTGCAAGAACAGCCAGTGCTTTTATCCCCTGAGCCATTTGCCCTTGTGTGGTTCAAATTTTTCTTTTATTCTTTCTTTTTGTTTCTTCCTTTTTTTGTTTTTGTTTTGTTTTTACTGTTTTTAGGGGTTTTTTTGTGTGTGTATGTGTGTCATGGTCAAAGGACAGCTTGCAGGAGTCCATTCTCTTCTACCATGTGAGTCCTTGAGATCAAGCTCAGATCTTCAAGTTTTGCACAGGCATCCTTAGCTGCTGAGGCATCTTGCTGGCCCTTCTTTGCTTAAATTTATTCCTGAAGTACTTGATTCGTTTTAATGTTTATATTTGGATTTTGTTGTTAGTTTTTAGACTGTTGGTTGCCAACAGATGGTGGCATTATTGCTCCTTTAAGTTGATCCCCTTCAGCTTCACTGGAGTCATATACTAGCTCTGATGATAATTTTTGTGGAATGCTTAAGAACATCCTCTGTATACCATGATTTTCCTCTTTTCTCTCCAGTCTGAGTGCATGTTGTCTTTTTTCTTACCTGACCGTCTCAGCAAGAACCTCTAGGACACTGTTTAGCAGAAACGACAAGAGTAGGCATCCTTGTCCTGCCCCTGATTTTCTGCAAGAACATGCAGACTTTTACTGAGTATGTTAGCAGTGCTTTTGCATAAATGCTGCTTCTTTACCAGGCTGTTGGTATTTATTTCTAGTCTTTAGTCTGTGGCATTTTCTTCACCATTAGGTATTCTCTTGGGTGAGATAGCAGTCCTTATTTCTCTGTGTGTGAATGGTTAACTATGTTTGTTACCTTATACCAAATTCCGGTCTTGACGGTGTCCAGCCTGGCAGCCCCCACTAGCCATATGTTGTTTTGTTAAAGGTGCAGCTTGTGGTAAGCAGCCCAGGGAAGCCTCACCTCTTGCCCCGACTCTTACCCCACACCCTCATCATCCCAGCCTGTAGAGCTGAGGTATGGGGGAGAGTGAGCCTTCTGCTCCAGAAACAGAGTTATCTGCTTTCTTTATTTTTCTTTCTTTTACTTATACGTGCACAGGTATTTTGCTTGCATGTGTTTCTGTGCACCATGTGTATGCAGTGCCTGCATAAGCCAGAAGAGGCCATCAGATCCCTGGAACTGAAGTTATAGGCAGTTAGCTGCCATGTACGTCCTAGAAATTGAACCTAGGTCCCCTTTAAGAGCAGTCAGTGCTCTCAACCACTGAGCCACCTCTCCAACCCCTTGCCTACAATACCTGACTATTTTCCCCCAGCCTGCTCCCTCTGTGGGAATGTGTTTGGCAACCCTCCTAAGCTAGTCCATTGTTTTGTCCCTAGAGACACCTGCCTCCCTCTGTAGAACACCTGCTTGAGAAAGTACCTCTCCTGGCCTTCTATCAGCGACTGTTTACCGAGTGATAATCTTTTTGGTTGACTCTGGGAAGACACCCTGGCCTTTCTGTAGTAAAATTAATTCTTGATGTAGCATTTAGCGTTATAAAAGCTGATTGGCATCAGGTTATGGGCTTAGCAGTCTTCCTTATCAGTGTGTTCGCTAAGGCATTTACTTTGTTCAGAGTATAGACCTGGAATGTATTTACAGTAAATGGTCCTGTCGGGAGTTAAATAAGAGCATGCTCTCGTCTGAATATTTATTTCCCAAGATTCCTGTTCACAAACCTCACTCTACTCCCCATCCCTGGAATAGTATTGCAGAATGAGGCCTTTGGGAGATGTTTAGGTCACAGGAGCAGAATGAATGGGATTAGCACCCTTGTAAGTCTTCTAAACACTCTTTCCACCAAGCCAAGACAGCGTAAGAAATCTCCATTTATGAACTAGAAAGCATGACTCTCGCCCTTTCGCTGCTGCGTCCGCAGCCCTGAGTATGCTCAGGCTACAGAAGAGGTTTGCCTCTTGCGTCCTGTGCTGTGGTAAAAAGAAGGTCTGGTTGGATCCCAACGAGACCAATGAAATCGCCAATGCCAACTCCCGTCAGCAGATACGGAAACTGATCAAAGATGGGCTGATCATCCGGAAGCCTGCGACTGTCCATTCCTGGGCTCGATGCCAGAAAAACACTTTGGCTCGACGGAAGGGCAGGCATATGGGCATAGGAAAGTGGAAGGGTACTGCCAATGCCTGAATGCCCAAGAATGTGACCTGGATGAGAAGGATGCGGATCCTGCGCCGGCTCCTCAGGAGATACCATGATTCCAAGAAGATTGACCATCGTATGTATCACAGCCTGTACCTGAAGGTCAAAGGGAATGTCTTCAAAAACAAGCAGATTCTCATGGAGCACATCCACAAGCTGAAGGCAGACAAGGCCTGCAAGAAGCTCCTGGCTGACCAGGCTGAGGCTCGCAGGTCTAAGACCAAGGAAGCACGAAAGCTCCGGGAGGAGCGCCTCCAGGCCAAGAAGGAGGGGATCATCAAGACTCTGTCCAAGAAGGAGGAGATCAGCAAGACTCTGTCCAAGGAGGAAGAGACCAAGAAATAGAGCTTCCCTTGTGTCTGNAAAAACAAGCAGATTCTCATGGAGCACATCCACAAGCTGAAGGCAGACAAGGCCTGCAAGAAGCTCCTGGCTGACCAGGCTGAGGCTCGCAGGTCTAAGACCAAGGAAGCACGAAAGCTCCGGGAGGAGCGCCTCCAGGCCAAGAAGGAGGGGATCATCAAGACTCTGTCCAAGAAGGAGGAGATCAGCAAGACTCTGTCCAAGGAGGAAGAGACCAAGAAATAGAGCTTCCCTTGTGTCTGTACATAGTGGGCTGCCTGCGGCCTCAGGGGGATGTCATTAAAATAAAACAAGCCTTAAAAAAAAAAAAGCATGACTCTCTCCAGACTCTGAGTCTGCCTCATTTTGTCCTTCTCTGCTCCCATACCATAAGAAATAAATTCCTATTCCTGCTCTGTGCAGGTTAGGGTATTGGGGATAGTATCCCTACTTGGCCAAGGCAGAACACATCAATACCTACTGGATACTCTCCTTCTCACTCAGGCTAAGCCTTTCCAACTACCCTTCCTGTCCCTTGCCCAGAAACACATGATCCTGTCCCTGACTGCTCTGGATTTCACCACCGCTGCCTGAAGCCTTCCCTGGCCACCTTATTTAAAGTCCTGGTGCCCTCTCGCTCTTGCTCTGAGTTACCTTTCCTTGTCTTACCTTCCTCTAGAGCATAGATTCCAGGGAGTCAAGGCTCCGAGGAGCTTCCCTCTCTCCTCAGTGCCTGGCTCATAGCATTTGATGGGTAATTGCCAAATGGATGGATTTAGCTTGTCTGAAGACTGTGAATAAACAATGCTCAATCAGAATGTGTCCTCATTGCGTGACCAATACCAGGGCACCCCATTCCTTGGTGTGCCCCACTCTGCAGCCTGTTTCTCAGTTAGACGTTTCAGGCCTCCCGAGGGATGCTCCTTAGTCAGTTCTTCGCCGTTATGTCCCTGCCTTGAGAGGCCTAGTCTTGTGCAGGGAGGCAGTTACTAAACACAGAAATAATTGTCTCTGTTGGAGGACAGCTGAGGAGCGTGTCTTTTCTGGCAGGTGACAAGTGTTAGGAGCCTACCCATCTCTCTCAACGTCAGGAAAGCTTCACCTTTGTTATTTTACCACATTACCAAATACTTATTTTGACCCCAAAACAATTATCCTTCCTTTGGCCTGTTCAGAAATTTAATGCAATTCTCAGAGATGCTCACTTTAGGTTGAAGTATTTTAGGGAATAAAAATCCTAATGAAGTTTTAGTGTATTTTTGATGGGCTTGTCTTTCAGAGGACCTGATTGCCTTACTGAGCCTTGAAAGCCTGAGATATGGCATCATGAGGCAGATGGTCCTAAAAGGGCAATTAACTCTTCCCCCTTCCATCATATTGTCCCCTTTCCTCCAGGTTGTGTCAACCCTGCTCATAAACATAATCCCAGAGGACTACACCCCCCTGAACTTATCTGGAAAGGCAAAAATCGGCGGTAAAGCCTGGGTGAAGGAAACTCCACGGCCTGTCCCTGACTTTGACCCTGACTCCATGTGTGAGTCTCAGGTATGGCTGCCCTTTGTAAAGTTGATTTCTGTTTCTGGTGGTAGCCAGTTTGATTTAAAATGAATCCAGAAACTGATGCTGTGCCTCAGAAGATGAGTTTTGTCCAAGGTGGTATCCACTTTTGTTTAGGAGTGAGTGGAGAGGGTTGCTCTCTGCCCTCTGGCTCTCATATGAAACTGCTGTTGTTTTGGGAAGGCTTCCCAGAAGCTGGCGCTGATTCTGCAGTGCTTACAATGTAGAGCCCATGTTTTCTTCAAGGCCTCTGGTGCTTTGAGTTCACCAAATTGCTATGAGGTTCCCAAATCCCTGCTCTAAACATTGAACAAGGCTTGGGGAAGGCCAGTGCTTTGCTGCTGTGAGAATACTCCCACCCCAAAGATTTCCAAGGCCTCTGTGTGTTCTTCGTGAGCAAGCATCTCAAGTGTGCAGCTGGCTGTGTACTTTTAACAGGGCCTGCTTTCCTCCGTCCCTCCCTCTTCCCTCCTCCTTTCTTTTTTCTGTGGTTTTGAGTATTGAACCCAGGGTCCCTGAATGCTTAGCATGAATTGTACCAATGAAGCTCATCCCATGTCCTGTAACAGGACTGACAGATGTCCTGTGCAGACCTGGAGCAGCTACTACTTTTCCCTGGATAGATCAACAACTCAATGTGTGCAATTAAAAACTTAGCCAGTGTGTGTTCATCTCCCTTATTTAAAGTATGTGTTAGTTTCACCTAATCCCTCCTTTTCCCCCTGAAGGATCTGAGGCAGGCCACAGTAGAGGGACATGCACAATAAAGCTAATAATGCTTGACTTGTGTGGGTGGCTCCTCCAAGAGATGTCCCCTGCAACCTGACATTAGTAACCCTTCCCTGCACAGGTGATCATCAGGGAAGGGGAGCTGCTCTGTGGAGTGCTGGACAAGGCACACTACGGGAGCTCTGCCTATGGCCTGGTCCACTGCTGCTATGAGATCTATGGGGGTGAGACCAGCGGCAGGGTTCTCACCTGCCTAGCCCGCCTCTTCACTGCCTACCTGCAGCTCTATAGAGGTTTCACCTTGGGTAAGTACTAGGCTCGTGACTCTGGCTCTGCAGACCCTGCGGATGGCATCTAGATCATTTTCTTGGTGGATGTTTAGGCTCTTCCCTTCAGTGCTATCTATCTGACTTTCTGCAGCTCCTGTCCCTTTCCCCACCACAGCACAGAGCAACTCTTCCAATCTCCTCCCTCCCATCCTGCTCCTTTCTTCACCTCACCCTTTATGATGGAAAACGCTCCTACACCCAGCTCACAAGCAAAGACCAGACCTAAGCAACTGTCATGCTTGTAGCTTTCTGAGCACATGGCACAAACCTGAATGGCTCAAGTGCACCGATGATCCATATGCCATAAAGCTGACAGAGGAAACAAGGCCAAGCTAGGAGCAAGTAGAGCTTTTGGAGAAGGCTGACCAACCTCATTCCAGCTCTGTTTAGACAGAGGTCATCATTACAAGGATGGCCTGGATGTGTCCTTGTAGCAGGGCCTGCATTTGTGGTTTTGGCTTCCACACAGAGGAATCTTTTCTTCCTCTTTGTGCTCACATGTAGTCTCCAGTTTCCATGCTATTGTACTGGGATTCCAGATGTTTGCTCTAGTTTTTAAATAGTCAGTTGTTGCCTTCCCAATCAAACCTTGGATAAGGTATTCTTAAGTCTATGCCATTCACAGGTAGAAACAAAATATTGTTGGGTTGAAAGGAAATTACTGTTTAGGGTGAGCTGTTCTTCAATCTTTTGGGCCAAAGGATGGGCTTTACTTAATGGATGCAGGTCTTCTGCTCTTCTGAGGCAGTGCTGAGGACCACTGTTGCCCACACTTGACATGGTGTGACCTGCACATAGGGCTCCTGGGATACTCACTGCCTCTCTTCTACCACTGAACAGCTTTTTAACCAAAATCTCTAGCCTTTTCACCCCAAACAGATTTATTGGATGTAGCCAGCAGAGTGTAGCTCAAGCCTAGGCTTACTTCCTACCTATATACCTCAATTTTAAGCCTTAATTTTATCTCTTATGAAATGTTTAAACTTATGCATGCACTGATGTCAACATCACTCTTCCAGAGCTTCCTTTATCTGTGACTCTCAGCTTTGGCTCTGAGCATCACCAAGTTCACAAGCCTGTGAGACATTAGGCCTGGGCCCTGTTGAATTTATCTGTTTGACTTTGCAGGTGTAGAAGACATTTTGGTTAAGCCAGATGCAGACATGAAGAGACAGCGCATCATTGAAGAATCCACCCAGTGTGGGCCCCGGGTAAAGAGGAGGGTTGGGGGGCTGACCAGGAGCCACTCATCTCACAGATAAAAACCACACCCTCCTTTAGCTACCATCTTCTGTTCCTTTCTTCATTCTAGGCCGTCAGAGCTGCATTGAACCTACCAGAAGCTTCATCATGTGATGAGATCCAAGGGAAATGGCAGGATGCCCATCTGGGGAAAGACCAGAGGGATTTTAATATGATTGATATGAAGTTCAAGGAGGAAGTGAACCATTATAGCAATGAGATCAACAAGGTTAGCCTAGCCATACATTGTACAAATCCCCATCTTTTTGAATACTGATTTTTGTTGATTTGTTTTTAGTTACATTTTGATTCTCTGGGCCCTCAGAGTAGGTGAGTTGGAGGTTGGGTAGGTAGACTGCATCTTTGTGAAGAGCTCAGGGTCTCATTCTCTCCATGAGAGTCTGGGAAGGCCTTAGGTTCGTGCTAAAAAGGGAACACTTTGTACCGCATTTCTAAATGTGTTTACTTTGGAGTTGCTGCATTAAATGGGACTGAAGAAAGAAGCTGGACAGTAGAACCCTAGCACTGTAGATGGGTGAACAGAATGAGGGGGCAGAAGCCACTGCTGCTTATGCCACAGCCAGGGGTGAATGCCTGGCTTCAAGTTCATGCTGTGCTTTGTACTTGCTGTGTGACCTTCCATAAGTGATATGCCTGGGCTCCGAGTTGTTCCTGCCTGGAAGCAGGCATGTGGGGAGCACTGTTTCACAGCACTTGGCAGACAGGGTGAGGCTCACAGACAATGCCAAGCCCAGCCTGTGCAGTTTCAGAAGGAGAGGGGAATCTGCTTAAGTCAAGATCACAGCTTGCTTTTCCCTGTGCTCCTGCCCCAGAGCCTGAACTCCCTACCCTGTGGTTAGGAGGAGAAGCCAGCCTACCTTTCACTCTGCCTGATCAACCCTGGGGCCCAGCCTGAGGAAAGAAAGGACAACATTAGAGTTTGTCTGTGGGTCCCCTTCCTGCCTTTCAGTGTTCCGTTTGGTGGCCTAGAAGATAGCTCTCCTCAATAGACGATTTTATTCGGAGAGCCTTCTAGCACTGCATGGGAAAGTAGGGACCTTGTCCACCAGCGCTGACAGAACGCAGCTCCCGCTTCCTGCCCTCTTCCAACCCAGGCTCTGCCCCTTCTGTGTTGACTAGGAAGTCTGGATCTCCAGGCAGAACCCATGCCGTTGTCCCTCAAGATCTCCCGGTGGGGCTTCCTTCTTCTGAGCTTGGTGGCTTGCTGGCAGGTGTGGACATTGTGATGCACTAGCTCTGGGCATCCAGACTGAGCTTTTCTGGCCTGATTCATCAGGACCTCATCTTAGATTTTATTTATTTTTTGCTTATTTTTTCTTTTCTTTTTTTTAATACCAAAAAAAAAAGGGTTTTTCTATGTAGTCCTGGCTGTCCAGAACTTACTCTGTAGACCAGGCTTCTGCCTCCTGAGTGCTGGGATTAAAGGCATACGCCACCAGGGCAGACTTAGACTTTATTCTTATCTATTGTCTTAGTCACTGTTCTGTTGCTGTGAAGAGACATCATGACCAAGGCAACTCTTTTTTTTTTTTTAGATTTATTTATTACGTAGACAGTATTTTCGGTACTCCATATTCTGTCTGCATGTGTGCCTGCAGACCAGAAGAGGGTGCCAAATCTCATTACAGATGGTTGTGAGCCACCATGTGGTTGC
>LOJH01000230.1:0-26249 GCA_001685095.1 Ellobius talpinus | reverse complement strand
GGACCTTTGGAAGAGCAGGCAATGCTCTTAACCACTGAGCCATCTCTGCAGCCCCTATCATTTACCTCTTGAGTCTCATTGTCTTCCCAGAGTTCCCTGGTGCTATAGAGTCATTTTCAGAATTCTTAGTATCTGTTGTGATGTAGATTTTTTTGTTTTTCAATCCTGATGACATTGAGAGGCTTTTAAGGGGCATGTTCCATTGTGGGTAGCGTCACAACACAGAGTGGGCTTAAAGACTGAACATCCTGCCAAAAGCCCACTAAACTAAAAGGAAATATAGATACATTGCCTCCCTGCCCAGGAGTATTCACATGCCGTTTCCTAAGCATCCAGATGAGTGGATTGACTGGCTCTAGGATTAGTTTTTCCTGTGGATTTCCATTTCTCCATTGGAACTTTTCTTAGTTAGGGTTTATATTGCTGTGATAAAACACAGTGGCCAAAAGCAATGTGGGGAGGGGTTTATTTCATCTTACAACTTTCAGGACATACTCCATGGCTAAGGGAAATTAGAGCAGAAACTCAAGGCAGGACCTGGACCAGAAACCACAGAGGTATACTGCTTACCAACTCGTCCTCCATGGCTTGCCCAGTCTGCTGTCTTTTACAGCTCAGGATAACCTGCCCCCAGTGAGCTGGGCCCACCCACATTAATCATAAACAAAGAAAATATACTACAGGCTTGTTTCCAGACAACCTGATGGAGGCATTCTCTCAACTGAGGTTTCTTTACCCAGATAATTCTAGCTTATGTAAAGTTATTTAAAAACCAATCAGGACAAAACTTCAAGGTCCTTCCAGGTATAATATGATGATTCTAAGTCATGGCTTCTTTTCTAAGCATCACTTGTTCTCAACTGTCCCCAAAGGTTAAAAAGTAAGCCAGAGCCAACTTTTTCGTGAAATGTGCTTCCATGACTTGTTACAACAACTAGGTTGGCCTTCTAGATCTGTTCCTGAATGCTCTCATGAAAGAAAACTTTAAGTGTGTTCAGACAAAGCATTGCTTAACACTCACAGAAACCTTGCGTGTCTTTTGTGTTTCCTTCCCCCAGATCTCTTGCCTGCTGGGCCAGATTGAGTTGGAAGGTCGGAGACCCCCGTTGATGGCATCTGGCAAGTCACTACCCTGCTTCGAGCCTTATGAATTCACCCCCAGGGCTGGTGGCTTCGTCACTGGAAGGTTCCTTACTGGTATCAGGCCTCCTGTATGTGTATTTTTAGTATTTTCTCTCAGTTTTAGGCCTAGTAGTGGTGCCCCATGGCCTCATCGCTAACACCACAAGAACAATCAAGTGGAAAGTGTTAAAGGCTAGACCACCAGTTCTAAGGCCACAGCCACAGTGGTCCCCACTGTGATACTTGAGCTAGCAGGGTGCTAGCACATAGTAAGCATGTGATAAATGTTTAGTGGAAAAGTGAAAAGAAAGAGCCAGATGTGGTGGCTCTTGCTGTAATCCCAGTATTTGCCCAAGGAAGGAGGATTGTCATGTTTGAGTCCAGCCAAAGCCATAGCAAGCAAGTCCTTGTCTCAAAAGAAAATGAAAAGATAAGAGTGATCTTGGCCTCAATTTATTTATTGTGAATTTATTTTTGTGATGGAAGTCAAAATTTTTGAAAAGCTAGATAGACAAAAATATTTCAAATTCTGACTTCCACCCTTTAGTGTATCAAGAAATCACTGAGCTGGGATAGCTCACATGTGTAATCCCAACTATAGCTCACAACAGTAATCTCAATTAGTCAGGAGCCTGAAGCAGGAGGATCACAAATTGAAGGTCAGTTTGGACTATAAATGAAGTCCTTATCTTAAAACCAAACAAAAAGAAGTTTGGAAAACACCTTAACTGCAGAATCCAAGCATGGGACTTTAGGATATTGTTTGACCCCGATATTGCTTCTCACTGGAAATCTGGCATGGAGTGTCTTGAGGATGGCAAACTACATGTAGGGCTTCTGGCTCCTGGTGCTTTTGATCCACATGTCCAAGGACCACAGAAGTCTTTAGGAGCCATTGGGGTTGTGAAAAACAGGGTTCTAGGCTCTAGGAAAGGAACAGTCTGCATAGCTAGGATAGGGTGCATAGGGTGATGTTCACTGCCGCCTTTGAGACCTGGCTCCCACATTTCCATAGGAGTTCTTCTTTCACTGCATGGCGGGACGAGAAGGCCTGGTGGACACTGCTGTCAAAACCAGCCGATCTGGCTATCTCCAAAGGTAAAAGCACCTGTAGCCTCTGGTGGGTGGGGTTGGTATCCCAGGACCTTGCACCTGTCATGTGCCACTGAGGATTCTTTGGATGATAAAATCTCTTTTAAATGTCTCCATGTGTAGCCTGAGACAGAAAATAGCACAGAGTATTTCTACATTGCTGGTAGAGCATGCCCTCAGAGGTTTACACAGTAGGTCCTGTGTTCTGCAGGTCTTCTACGTGTGCCCAACCTATGTGCTGCATGTATCTCAGAATATCTGTAGAAACAAGCCAACATAAACTTGTAGCCTTACATCAAACATTATGAGATTCTCTATGCATATATAAAGCTTGGTTACACAGTTCTCAGGGCTGAACTTTGTAGATGGCAATATGATGAGCAGGGTCAAAAGGTTGGACATGTCTGAGTGGTAATGGTAGCTTGTCCTTTGTTTGAAAATCTCAGCAATCTGGGATAAGTACAGAGTGCTCTAGTAACAGGTGTTCTCTGGGAGGTTCCCAGCCAAGACCTTTTCTTTCCTCTCTGGTAGAAAAGGAAACAGTCATGTACCTTGTTATGGAGATGGATTATAGAGCTTAAATGTAGACAAGTCCAACACCAGGGACCAGTCATACAGGCAAACAGATCCTACATTCTCATGTCCCATGTCCGCCCCGTCCTGTGCCCACCCCCACACACTGTGCAGAGTGAAACAGTCAGCCTCTAGGGCTTTTGTCATGGTTTTTCCTGAGCTCAAAGAATGTATGCTTCTGAGAATAATGACGGGAAGTGGAGGGGATGGAAACACCATGCTTCTCCAGCTGCTCTGCTGAGCCCTGCTGGGCAGGGTAACGAGCAGCACAGTTCCTTCATGGCTTCCTCTCTACGCCTTTGACATTTCTTCTGTTTCTGAACTCAAGCCTGCACACCCTGTTCCGGTCTCTTCCTCCTTGACTCAATGGCATTAGAGTAGGGAGGACAAGAATAACATTGAGTGATCTATTGGTAAGAAGCCCATCTGCAGAGCTGGCAGTGCCCAAGCAGGGTCAGGGAAGTAAGGTCAGTCCCCTTCCTTCCCAGGGGCTTGGATTGCCTAACCAGTTCCTTTGTATGAGCAGAGGCTAGACCTCCTTTCCCCTAAATTGCTCAAGAATACTTGTGTAGTCTAAGAAAAACCGGGAAGTACATGATCAGTGTGTGTGTGAAGTACAGATCTGGGTGTGATAGGTTCTCAGCGTGGAACCCATAGAAAGAAGAGGGAACAGCAGGAGGGTGTTGGAGTTTCTCACTGAACAGAAAAGCAGCAGCTGGTGGGGCAGAGGTCACACTGGGGCAAACCTCACAGGATTCACTTGCCAATGAGAACTCGTGAAGGCTCAGGAATGAGGAGACACAGGGCAGGCTTCAGGTCGGGGAAGTAGGGAAGACACAGAACTGCTTGCTGAAGTTTTTAGGCCTGAGAGGCAGCACAGGTCTGAGTTAATAGGAAGTAGAAAGAGCGTTGTTGCAGAGAGGGGAATGTGGCTGCCTGTGGTGTGGCAGCAGGAGATCCCAAGCAGGCATATCAGTAGGCCACTGGATATAAGGCCTGGATCTCAGGAAAGAAGTCTAGAGATGTGGCATGAGGGGCAGCTGCTGGGACCTGTGAGGCCAGCATAGCAGAGGGCCAAAGACCGACACCACCGCCACGGGTAGTAGAAGGAAAGCTGGTGTTTGGCACCACCTTGCCAGGCTCTGAGTCAAGCATGAAAACTGGTGGCCAGAACTGAGCTCTACCCTTCCAGCTTGGGTTGGATGCTGGAGGAGAGTAAACAGGGTCTTGGGAAACTGCAGTAGACATTGAGTTGTGACCAGGACAGAAAACAAAAGTGGATAAAAGAGCCAGTCACTACTAGAGGACTGAAGATGAAGGCTTTCAGATTAAGGACATCGTGTCAGCATTTAGTTCCTATGATGCCCCTTGTTTTCTTGGTCAGCTCTACACTGATCTCTCTTTCCTTTGGCTGCCTGTGATTCCAAGGATGCCCTTAGAGCTCTGAGATACAGAAGAGTGAAAGGGTGAAGAACAGCCCTAGCAGCTGGACTTGATGGGAGCCTCACTCTGGGAGTGTGGCAGCCAGACGGCTGAGATGGTCTCTTTCTGGAAAACTGGCAGGAAATGTAGCTTCTCGCTGAGGGATGTTAGATCCCAAGGCATTGGAAGTGGTCCATCCTAGAGTTGTGTTTATCTGGTACAGCAGTCTCCCCCCCTTTACTTTCTGTCACCAGTTCCTCTTGGAGCCCACTGGGAGTGTTTGCTCCGTGGGCACTAGCAGGGTGTTTCTTCACAGGTGTATCATCAAGCACCTGGAGGGGCTGGTCATCCAGTATGATCTGACAGTCCGTGATAGTGACGGCAGCGTGGTACAGTTCCTATATGGGGAGGATGGCCTGGACATCCCCAAGACACAGTTCCTGCAGCCCAAGCAGTTCCCCTTCCTGGCCAGCAACCATGAGGTAAGGTCTCACCCTTGTGCCTGTGAGTGATGACTAGTCTCGCCATTCCATCTATGTGACCACTGAGAAAAGCTGAAAGTTTGAAAAGCCCCCACCAGTGTCCTGAAGCATCTCATATCTTCAAAGCTCCTGCTTAGGCCATGACCACATGAGGTCATGGCAACACATGTATATCTATGGAATAGTAGCTGCTGTTTGGGGTCAGTGGGTGCTGGACCTTATAGTGAAACAGATGGCAGGTACTTTCTTTGTTCTTGGTTCTAGGACTGTAGTAGCACCCTGTCCAGTTGACAGCTGAGGCAACTAAAAGAGTAGCTAACTGGTGAGAGGTGGGGCAAGGCTTTGAACTCAGGCCTACTTTACACACATCTGTAACTTATATATTCCTGCCAAGTAATGCAGATTGGGGAACTGAAAACATCATGAGCTGTCCAGGACTTAGTGTTGTTTTTGGGGGTGGGGAGGGGTGGGGGATGTTTCAAGGTTTCACTGTGTATCCCTGGCTGTCCTGGAACTCACTCTATAGACCATGCTGGCTTTGAACTCAGAGATCTGCATGCCTATGCCTCCTAGGATTAAAGGCATGTGCCACTAGGCACGTTTGCCAGGCAGGATTAAGATCTCACTCTTGGCTGGGCCCTGCCTTTCTGGCACCTGTCTTGCTACCCGGGCTGTCTTTTCCTCTCCCTAGTCCTGCTCTGAATGAGTTGCTCTCTCTCTTCTGATAGTGAGGACTTTTCTTTCCCAATGAGTGCTTGATCCCTCCAAGAGGCATTGAGGACTCTTGTGCACCTTGGGCCCCTTGAAGTCATGCAGTGTGACCAACCTTTCACGCTGTCGTCTTGTCTGTGTGGTTTGTCTTTTTAGGTGATAATGAAGTCCAAGCATCTTCATGAAGTTTTATCCAGAGCAGATCCCCAGAAAGTGCTACGCCACTTCAAAGCCATTAAGAAATGGCATAGCAAGCATTCCAGTGCCCTGCTAAGAAAAGGCGCCTTCCTGAGTTTTTCCCAGAAGATTCAGGCAGCTGTGAAAGCCTTGAACCTAAAGGGCAAGAACGAGAATGGCCGTAGCCCAGAAACCCAGCAGGTAACGTGGGGAGGTTGTGTCCATAGTGCCTGGTGTGCTCAGGCCTCAACTAGAGAAAGATAAGGGATTGCTCTGTAATAAAGAATGATATTAGTCAAGATGCCAGTAGCAGCCATGTGAAACTCTAACTAGGAGACTCATTAGAGCCTATGAGTTGCAGAGCTTGAGGGAATTACTCGGGCTGGTGGTTGGGGTTCTTCACCACACCAGGCATGAGGGTCAAGGAGACCAGTCTAGAAATGGAGAGGGAAGCTAGCTGTGGGCAGAGATCTGTTAGAGAAGCCAGCCTGGGTGGGGGAGAGAGGTGCTAACTGGCATTTGGTAGTCGCCTCACTCCTAGTGTCCTAGTTGCCTGGGACAGTTCTTTGCCTCTTATCATACCATAATCATGAGCACTGCCCATTTGACAGTAAATAATGATGTCATGCCCCTACTGTCTTCAGACCGGCCAGGATGAATTGCCAAAAGCATCCTGGTCAACAGCATGCCGTGGGACAGAGTCTGTGCCCCTGGTTTAAGTGTTGAGCTACTTTAGATTTCTGCCTTGCACTGCTCTCTACTTTCATCCAAAGCCAGTCCTTCTCGTGCCACTGGCTATGCCAGGAATTGGTGATGCCTTCCCATCTAGCTAAGACATGTCTTGCTGTCTGTTCAGATGTTGCAGATGTGGTATGAACTAGATGAGCAGAGCCGATGGAAATACCAGAAGAGGGCTGCTCCTTGTCCCGACCCTAGCCTGTCTGTGTGGCGCCCAGACATCTACTTTGCGTCTGTGTCTGAAACATTTGAAAAAAAAATTGATGACTACACTCAGGAGTGGGCAGCTCGAGCACAGAGGAGTTACAAGAAATCAGAGCTTTCTCTCGACAGGTGAGGACATTGATCAGTGTCATGGTGGGTGGTCCTCCTGATCCTCTCCAGAAGAGGAAGGCAGCCTCTACCTGCCTCCCAGAAGGTGACAATTGCCTTCAAAAGCACCTGGAAGAACATGTATGGACATGTAGCTCTATGGTTTCCTGCACATGTACACTGCCCTCCACACAGAGTTGTTCATACACATCCCAGTTTGTGAGACTGGTTGATGCTAACAGTCAGTGCAGATACATGTGATGTGATCTCCACATGCAGGTGGACACCCCTACCTCTGCCTACTTGGTAAGCCTGAACCTGTTTCCAGTTTGCACAGCAGGAAGTGTAGGCTTCTCCAAGCCTCTCTTGCTAGTGGGGGAGGGGATGTGAGTGGTCCCTAAAGTAACCACTGCTCAGAGACCTGTGTCTGGCCTGGCAAGGACACATGATATTCTCGTGGCAAACCTGAATAATTCAAACAAGGAACCAGCTAGGGCTCTGGTTTCTGGTGGTGTGGTGGGCAGTCCAATACTTGTTCTTGATATCTTCTGTCCCCTGCTGTCTCCAGCCTGAGAACCTTACTGCAGTTAAAGTGGCAGCGCTCCCTGTGTGACCCAGGCGAGGCTGTTGGCCTACTGGCTGCCCAGAGCATCGGGGAGCCCTCCACACAGATGACACTGAACACCTTCCACTTTGCAGGCAGAGGCGAGATGAATGTCACTCTGGGCATTCCAAGGTATGGGGGAACAAGGGTGCACACTGTACAGTTGTGAGGTCTGTAATGCTCCTGGGAAAGGGACAGGGAAGGGGAGCTGGTGAGTGAGAGATTAAGTCTTCTCTAAGTCTGGATCCTCAGTTGAAATTTTGGAGTGTATTTGGAGCCAGAGTGGTTTCTGTGGCTAGATGTTTAGGATCTCTGTTTATCACTCTGCCACTTCCTTCATCAGGTTAGCAGAGATGCTAATGAGACCATACACACAAGAACATTGTTAACACTCCAGCACAGTGCCCCTGCTCTCCCAGCTCCAAGAGTGCCATTTCTGTGGCCTTGGTCCTTTAGGTACATGTTTGCACACGCAGTGTGATGATTTCTGAGAAAGCAGAAAGTGTGGCCCACTCTCCTGGCATTCAGGTCACTCCATTGCAGACAGATTGACTCTGGGAGGCTTCCCCAACCTCCCAACATGAAGGGTCCTCACCCATGACTGCAGAAGGCTGAGCCCACAGACTGTGGGGTTGGTGAGGCTGGTCTAGTTTAGTCTTTCCTCTCTCTCATTTCTTTGGTTAGCTCCAGCTGCCAAGTGCTGAGAACAGTGAAGGAAGCAGGCCTTAGATCTAACTCTGCATGCTGAGCCAGTACTGCAGGGAGGAGTCTGACAAAATGTATTCCCTTGTAATAAATGTCCCAGGGCTTCTCATACCACAGACAAACTCTGCCATCTTTAAAAGAGGCTTCAGGTAAACAAGAAGATTTGGTTATGTCTCATGAGATGTGTCCTTATTCTTTGACAGACTGAGGGAGATTCTCATGGTGGCCAGTGCCAACATCAAGACACCCATGATGAGTGTGCCTGTGTTCAACACCAAAAAAGCATTGAAGAGAGTGAAGAGCCTAAAGAAGCAGCTCACCAGGGTGTGCCTGGGGGAGGTAACTGTTTCTCATACTGGATTACACACTGGGTGGAGGTCTAATCTTGCATCCTCCTGCTGCAACAGAGCAGCCTGCTGGCAGCTGGGCCCCAGGCTTCTTCTGCCAGAGAGATAGACACTATCTCTTCCAGGCACTGAGCAGGAAGAGGCTTTGAAGGTCATTGTCAGTTCCATAGCACCTGCCTGACGGATGCAGTAAGAATGAGCCCTGGGTTGATTTAGCAGACCCCAGTAGACGACCACAGGAGGCTCTGCACTCCCCGACACACCCCAAGGATTTGTACAGAGTTTGGGGCTATGGCCGCAGCTGCCTCAGACGTGGTATCTTGTGACCCACGTGCAGCACAGTCACCTGGGGCCTGAATGGGACAGACTCTGTGTTCATCTGGTCCTAGGTATTGCAGAAAGTCGATGTCCAAGAGTCCTTCCATATGGGAGAAAAACAGAACAAATTCCGGATGTATGAGCTCTGGTTTCACTTCCTGCCACATGCATATTACCAGCAAGAGAAGTGCCTAAGACCTGAGGACATCTTGCACTTCATGGAAACCAGGTCAGGACTCCACTATGTTCATCTTTGACCTTGACCCATGAAGTACACTTGGCATGATCCCGCAAAGGAAGTGTTTTAGAAAACAGTAGGCCCTACCACCTAATATTGAGCCCTTACCCCAATCTGGCCTGTTAGTGTGACCCTTCTGAGTCACTTGTCATTACCTCTGCTTGTCTTAGATTGATGAGTCCTCTCCAGCTTATGGTATAACATATGGAAGGAGCCCCTTCCCTGTGGTGCTTCTGTAGTTCAAACCAGCACATGGTATGGAGTTGGATGCCAGTTGGATGCCAGGCTGTAATGTGGTTCCTTGTGTATTTCTAGTCTGTTGATAGGGAACCAGTGGCATGTTGTTTTTAAAGTTCTTCTGTAGTGGATCCTCAGCTTAAAAAATCTGGTTTCTATCAGGTAGGGAGAATGAACTTCCGTTTTCTCTCAAGTTCAGGTTACTGCTGTGTATTTGAAAGCATAGGCCATAATGCCGAGTGTACAAGGTCAGAAGGGTGGGAAGGTTCACCAAAGCACTTGACTTTCCCCTGACCCTGTTGGTGGTGAAGCGGGTTGGGAGGCCACTGGCAGAGTGTGGAACTTATTTCAGGAAGTTGGCTCTCACGTGCAAAAATGTGAGCCAGGGTGTCCATATCTTCTGATTTAAAACATGAAAAGCTTGCCTCCTCTTGTCTTGTTATGTTACGTGCTTTTTTTTGGGGGGGAAGGAAAGAATTGAGTCTTAAAAGTTGTCTGTCCTCTGACCTCTATTTGAACACCAGCATGCATGTATACACACACACACACATACACACACAAATATATGGAAAACCAGAGGTAGGGCAGAGAAGAAAGTTCTCCTTCAGCCACCCCACTCCTGTGCTGAGTTAGTCTAGTCGGTTACTGAGGCTGCCGAGACCAAAAGAGAGGGACTGTTTTGCCTTTTGCCCTTTATTTTCCATTCCTAAAGATAAGACCACATTGTTTTTAAAGTTCTTCTGTAGTGGATCCTCAGTGGCCTTCTAAGCAGATGGCCTTTAGATTGATTGTCAGGACAGTTGAGCTTGGTTCAAAATGATGTCTTTTGGACAGGAATCACTGACTAGCTGATCCTGCCCAGGTGGCATGAGCCCTTGGTGAGGTTGCTAGCTGGGCTTCTATCAGTACCTCCTGTGTTTGTTCCGTCAGGCAGTCCTTCATGTGCTCTGGGACACTGGGCAAAGTAAGAGGAGCACAGTATAGGTTCCAGCCTGCCAACTTGTTAGTTAACAGAGAAGAGCATCCCAAGGGCAGCGGATGTTTGTATTTTAATGGAAGCTCTCTTCTGAGAAGTGGGAATCAGAACCATGGGGCCTCTTGAGGATGATTGAGAGGGGGCAGAGTTGACAGTTTGCCCCATTTATCTTCACCCAGAAGCTTTAGCTGCCAAGCAGGTAAGACACCATGAGACACATGCCAGCTGAGCTTAGAGTTCTGTCTACCTTGTGGGAGTAAAAATAGTAAGTCGTTTTTTAAAGAAAGATTTATTTGTATTATTTTAATTATGTCTGTATGTGTGTGTCTGTTTGTGGGTATGGGCATGATCCAAAGAGGCCAGAGATGTCAAATCTCCCTGGTGCTAGAGTTACAGGTAACATAGGTTCTCGGGCCCTTTGGAAGAACAGTAAGTGCTCTTAACCACTGAGCCATCACATCAGTTCCTACACCACGTATTTGTTTGTTTCCTCCCAGCAAGTGACAGCTATGGCTTGTTCTTAGCAGTGAAGTACTTTTTCAGCTCTTAGGCATGCTTTTTGTACACTTGAAAAGCTGTGATAAACAAGGCCTTGTGTAGTCCGACACTTTGGACAGAAGTACTCTTCATGACTCTGTAGCAGGCCTCTGAGGTCTCAGGCCAATAAAAGTAAGAGCAGCCTGTAATCTGGGCTGCGGTTTTAGAGTTCTTTGTCAGCCCAGGCAGTGAGTGACTCAACCACTTAAGGCCTGAGAGCTCACAGGAAATGGAAGAGGGCATGAGAGCCCTCCCCCTGTCCTGTTTTTCCTTTCTTCCCTTCTCCTCCTGCCTCTGCCACCCCTTTTCCTTTCCTCCTTCTCATCTGTGAGATCAGGACTTTGTTTTAATGCATAATGGAAAGAAAAGGAACAGAAACAGGTGTTCCTTGGATTGGGACACGGAAGCCCAGGTGGTCTTAGGTATCTTCACTGGCACCCATCACTTTTACTATTTGCGTGACTAACCTACAAGAGTGGGCCAGAGTGCTAAAGTAGAAAGAGCACTGAACTAAGACTCAAGGACTGTAGATTCTGGCTCCTGCCCCACCAGGAACTTAACCAGGCAGCCCCTCCTGCCGTCTGAGCCACTGAGCAGAAACCGACTCTTGAAGCATCAGGTGGGGAGGATTTTGACAGGCACTTTTGGAAGCATTGAAGGGTCATGTTCTCAGTTCATAATTGTTTCTATGGGGTGGGTGGGTCCTCTGTCATATGCCCCTCCGGTTCCTTTCATTTGCCACACTGACAAATAGCATGACCTTCAAAGGGCATTCACTGAGGATCGTCACTCCCCTTGCTCTTGGACCATTACTGAAGAGCACGTTGACAGCACCTCAGGAAAACACCGTACATTGCTGCGCCCCATTCAGAAGCAGCTAGGTCGTCCACCTTCACCCATGTTCTCAATAGTTCTGGACACCAAAAGGTGTTTTAGAGGAGTTACATCCTCGCTTTATCCTAGCCTTGGAGGATGGTAGCAAGATTGGGAATGTTGCTGAGAACACAGATGCCCAAAGGATGCCTGAGAGTAGGAACAGAGGGACAACAAGAAACCTCAGAGCTGGGTGTCCACCTGAGACAGGCAGAGGCACTGACGACAGTGATAACCCAGCCTCAGGGAGAAGCACCTGTCTGCCTTGTTCCACTCTAAGTGGTCCCTCATAGCATATCAGATCCAGGCTCTCACATCTTCAGTGTCCACTCTTTCCACTTAGATTGTGTCTTTCCAAAGTCATTCCTACCTCCTCTTTTCTGACTCTCCTGCCCCCCTTCCTCAGCATCTGGTGAGCAAGCTTGTCACTGGCTTAGTGAGTCTCAACAAAACCATACACTCTTTAAAAAGGCAAACAGGAGGGGGTGGCTGGAGAGATGGAACGGAGGTTAAGAGACCCTAGTAAAGGTCCAGGTTTGCTTCCCAGCATCCGCATGGTGGTTTACAAGCATCTGTAACTCCAGATCCAGGGAATTTGATGCCCTCTTCTGGACTCCATGGGTACCAGGCACACACATGGTGTCCATACATCCATGCAGGCAAACACTGAACACATAAAATAAGTACATCTTTAAAAATGGGAGGGGAGTGGGAGGAGGGAGTGAACTGGGATGGGTATTTAAAAAAGATTGTTTTTAAAAAAAATATAAAATGTGGGTAGGGAAATGACATTCTTTAGGTTTTAATGATTAAAACATTTGACCTCCTGCTTCTCAAAGTAAGACTCCATGCTTCTTGGGGACTGGGAGCCTATCTTTTCATCATCCTCTTACCTACAGGACTAGTGTGGGTTTAGACGCAGGGTAGGACTCAGAATATAGAATGGATGAATGCAAGGGTCGGGGTAAGAACTAACATTTTGTAAAATTAAAAGCAGTTCAATTTGGGATGGTCTGAGTGCCTGATTAGGGAATGGAGGTTATAAAAATGGAAAGGTAGAGATGGGGCAAGCTGAAAGACTGAGGCACCCTTAAAATGGGGAGCTTGGGAGGAATGGGGGTGATGAGTTTTTGCAGTTAGGTTTGCTTCTGATCTGTGTATGATTCTGTACCACAAAGCCTGCTGCACTACCTTTTGAAGTTCTAGAGCACTTTAAAGCCTTCTCACGTTCAGTTGATGGGGTTCGCATATATGAGGCTGGGGATTCCTCTGATCCAGCCAGACCTACTTTCTTGAAATACTGCAGGTGTCTGGGATGGGACAGGCTGTCCCAGGCAGGGTGGGTTCCCATCTCCTACAATTGGTTCTGCTGTCCTGATTAGAATGTAGTGCAGTGGCACCAACAACTATCGGTTACCAAATATAAGCTCTACCAAGCCTTAGGGAAAGTGTCTGATGCTTCTTAGAACAAGTGTACACCATACATATTAAAACCCGCATTGTCCAGACAAGCAAATCAAAAAGTGCAGGAATCACTCTAGGAGTTGCAGAGTATGTATCCAGAGGAAGCAGGCTAGAGTGTAGGACCGATGTTCTTTCTGACAGATCAAGTGGGAGAAGGTAGAGGAGGGTAGGAGAAACTGGCCTCAGTCCTTTGTGCTAGCTCCCATGCCAATCACTCAGCATCAAGAGGGTAGGGTACACTTATCCTGACGGGGCTGGATGGCTTTCTTCTCATACAGATTCTTTAAACTACTAATGGAAGCCATCAAAAAGAAGAATAACAAAGCATCGGCCTTCAGAAGTGTGAATACTAGAAGGGCTACACAGAAGGACCTTGATGACACGGAGGACTCAGGGAAGAATCGGGTAAGCAGGTGCTAGAGACCCCTTACGAAGTGCATAGGACTGATCCTAAGTCCGAGAGGCACGAAGGGCTTCCATAGTCTCCAGGGGCCGTGTCATGACCGTTCTCAGCACTCTACAAGATTCTTCTTGACACTAGCCTATCTTTCCACATACCTCAGCATTCATCTGCTGCTCTCGCCTGCAAGCTGCACTCACTCCCAGGCATGATGGGCCAGGCCAGGGAGGCTGCCAGCAATATGGTTTGCCCAGCTCTGGATCGGACCTACAGACATCCATCTCTGATCTCAGGGGCTGCCTGTAAGGAGTTTCCATCCTAAAGATAGTGTGCACTGAGCCTTTGAACGGCCTTGTTCTGGTCTCATTTTTCTCTGCATTTAACTTCGCCCAAACCATCAAGGCCTAGAGATGTGATTTGAAGCAGAGAAGTTGAACCTCAGTGACAAAAGAGAAGGAGCAGAAAAAGCTGTTGGTAGCAAAGCAGGGGAGGTAGAAGTGGACCAGGTAAGGAGCAGTGTAGGAGGTCCCTAAGGCCAGGGACTAGCACTACCTAGCGCTGCAAGCAGAGGCCCATGCTGATGCAGTGAGCCTACCTGGGTGAGGTGTCACGTGTACTGGGAATTCCCTGCCTGGCTCTGTGCCACCTGTCTTTGGGCATATCTAGAATGAGGGGGTGGCCTAGATCAGAGAAAGTGCTAGGTTCCTCCTGTCCTGTGGCTTTGCCATTTTACTAACTCAAGCACAGATTGACATGGGTTGTATTTAACCATCTGCCTAGTCTTGACTTAGCCAGAAAGAGGCTAAGAAACTTGAAACTAAGGCCAGGAAGAGAAAGACGGCTCTTCTTCCTTGCCTCCACTAACATTGTTGGAGCAATACTTTTATCATCTTGTAATGATTTAAGGTGGCCCTCTACCACTAAACTGCATCCCTAATCCCTTTTTTAAAAGTTAAGGGATAAATAGGAAAGAGTACTGAAGTATGTATGACGTGAAAGTGGAAGGAGGAACTGTGTGGTGAGCCATAGAATCTAAGGAACGAGCAGGGAGGAAAGATGGAGAGGGCAGTGAAGGGGAAGTGTACCGAGAGTATTCAGGTGCTAAACAAAGCCCACCGCTGTGTGCTACCTAAAGGTGATTTCTAAAAACTCTTGACTGGGTGGTGGTGACCCACACCTTTAATCCCAGTACTGAGGAGGCAGAGGCAGGGGATCTCTGCGTTCAAGTCTAGAATGGTCTACAGAGTGAATTCCAGAACAGCCAGGGCTACGCAGAGAAACCTTGTCTTGAAAAAACAAAAACAAAAACAAAACCCTTTTAAACCTGAAAGACTTCCCAGGTGCCTATAAAAGGGAAAGGGAAAAAAAGGTTTGCAAACCCAAGGCTAGATGAGTAGACACTGGGTCGATGGGCTGGGTTAGGTAGTAGGTGGGTATTAGACCGATGGACAGGTGGGAAGGTGGATCAGATAGATCATTAAGTAAAAGGGCCATTGGGTGGACAGATGGATTCTCTGACTACTGATTATTGGAACTAACTATTTTCCTCCTAACTCTCAAACTACAGAGAGAGGAAGAAGGGGATGAAGAAGAGGAGGGAAACATTGTGGATGCTGAAGCTGAGGAGGGCGATGCAGATGCTTCTGACACCAAACGCAAGGAGAAGCAAGAGGAAGAGGTGAGGGCTGCTGTCTTAGTGCAGGGGCTGTGCTCACACCTCAGGAATTCTCCCTGACCTAGAAGCCATACCTCTCTGTCGTGATTGGACCCCAACAGAAGACTGAAGTAAGACCTGTCTGTCCAGCATACCTCTTAATTGAGCAGACAGGACTTCCCTTGAATCTGGTTAACCCTGGATACAAGTCAGACTCAAGGACCTGGAGGAGACTGACAATAAATCAGAGTGTCTCCTGTTTGTCCAGACCAATCCCTAGTGTCATAGTCTCTCTAAGGACAAAGAGAAGGTTACAGAGGTGGTGGGGGGGTCATAGGAGAGAAAGCTCAGAAAGTCTGTGAGCCAGGGAAGCTGTGTGGCAAGCAAGCCACCTCGGAGGGGGCACATCAGGACTGAGAGGTCTCAGAGCAACGGCCAAGGAAGGTCGATGGAAGAAGGTGAGCAGGCCAGAGCAGGAAAGCTACTAGTGTGGGCCAGCACGGGGAGCAGTGCTTCCTCCGTAGGCAAAGTCCAGGTGACCAGACCCCCACTGACTGCCTGCATTTCACTTCCTGGCCAGGTTGACTATGAGAGTGAGGAAGAAGGGGAGGAGGAAGTGGAGGAGGAGGATGCCCAAGAGGAAGGGAACATCAACAGCGAAGGTGCCCACCAGGCTTATGAGCCAGGTGAGGAAGAGGGTTCGGGCCTGGAGGAGGAATCATCCCAGAAGCCTCCCCGCCGCCGCCGGCACTCCAGGCCTCAGGGAGCAGAGGCTGTGGAACGCAGGATCCAGACTGTGCGGGAGGTCCACTCATTCATTGAGGACTACCAGTATGACACAGAGGAGAGCCTATGGTGCCAGGTCAGTCTGTTCAGCTGGGCCATCTCCCGAAGAGCCTCTCTTCTTTTTCTAATATTTTATGCATATGGGTGTTTGTCTTCAAGGATGGCTGCACATGTGTATAGTGCCCTTGGAGGCCAAAAGAGAGCATCAGATCCCCAGAAAATGGAGTTATAGATGGTTGTAAGCCACCATGTGGGTGCTGGGAATTAAACCTAGGTCCTTTGGGAGAGCAACCAGTGTTATTAACCGCTGAGCCCAGCACCCCCAGAAGACTCTCTTAATGACTGGAGACATTGTGCTCTAAAGCACAGCCTTACTTACGCACCCCCTCTTTCCAACCAGTGCTCAGAAAAGTGTGCTTGAGTCTCAACTACAGGCCTCGGAAGTGTAGATGAGTCACGTCCTTTAATCTCTGCACACAAACATGTCACCATACACTGCAGATATGGCAGCTTCCTTCCTGCCAGGAGACAGTAGCCCATCAGTTCTTCTTGCCCCAGAATGTCCCCTGGCCCCTCCTAAGGATTTCATGGGTAGTTCATTGTTTTGATATCAGCATCGACGTACTCTTTGTCTTCTCTTTAGTCAAACTCCATGGTTCCCAAGTGGTAGCTTGTATAACAGAACTTCCTGGTGGACCCCAAGCCCAAAGCAGCAGGCGCTACATTGTGGTCATTGAAAGGACCGGCAGTGGAGTGGGCTTGAGTCTCAGTGTCCTCACTGACTTCTGTTGCCTGTTTCCACCTTGATTTTGGGTCATTTAAACCACCCAAATTCAGTCCTCCTGCCAGCCTCTGCAGCAGGACCACTCTCCCCAACCAGGAGACCACTGATGAGTGGACCTGCAGGCTTCTGCCCTGTTTACGGGGCTAGGAAAAGTGTCTTCCCTGACCCAGCTCTCTTTCTCTTGTAGGTGACTCTGAAGCTCCCATTGATGAAGACTAATTTTGACATGAGCTCCTTGGTTGTGGCCTTGGCCCACAATGCCATTGTCTATACAACCAAGGGAATCACTCGGTGCCTCCTGAACGAAACAACCAACAGTAAGAATGAGAAGGAGCTTGTGCTGAACACAGAGGGAATCAACCTCCCCGAGCTGTTCAAGTACTCCGAGGTGTGTGAGCCTGCAGCCTGGGTGCTGCTCTGTGACAAATCCTCAGCCCTGACCTCATGTTTTTTTGGGAACCAGGCCCTGGGAGTTGAGCTCCAGTCAACTAACTGGACCCTGCTGAAACATAGGTGGTACACTCTAGTCCCAAAATCAAGTGTGCGCCCTCATCCATGACCCAGGAACTCACAGTGCCTGTTAGGTTGGCAGTATAGAAACCTGCTCGACATTAGCCCAGACTTTCTCAGAGTCATTTTATGTGCCGTTTTATTTTCTCTTGAAATGAAGTTCTTCCTAAAGTAGAGTATAAGGAGCACTATGCTGCATTGCTGGCCTGAGTGCTGCTGCTCGCTTTATCTGGTAAAGGTAGCTGCAGCCCAACCCAGAGCGCCCTGCAAGGAGCTGAAGGAGGCCCTGTGCTCCCATCCCATCTCCTCACCCATCCTTTCTCCTTTCTATAGAACGCTTCAGGGCATAAGCGTTTCCTCCAGGCTCCTTAGGAGCTTGGGGCTGCTCTGGCCCCTTGTCTCCTCACCCACATTGCACTGTCCGAAGTCCTGTGCTCCTGTGCTTCTGCCTCCACCAGTGGTGCTCTAGAGCTTTTTACCAAGAGCTTGCCCAGGGGGTACGCAGGAAGAGATCTGTATCTCCTGAGTGTGCAGGATGTGCCTATATTCACTTGGGGTTTGTTTCAAGTGCTCAGCCAGGCAGCCTATCTCCGTCTCGTGTGCAGTGTGGCTAGTACTGGGGCAGAGCCCACTCCATCCATAGTGCAGAGCCACTGAGAGTCCCTCTGGCTCATTTGGAGCCTCAGGCCTCTAATGAGGCCCAGTAACTTGCGGGGTCCAACCTGTTCCTGCCCTGGGCACCCCTAGAGAGGTGTTTGAGGGACCTCTCCTTACCTCCCAAGCATCCATCCCAGTAAACAGATCTTTGTTAATGAACAACGAAAAAATGTTTCTTGCTGGATCTAAAGTGCGTCCTGAGTTATCTGGTCACACTGGTCACAACAGCGAGACAGTCTAGGCCCTGACTGGTGTGCAGCGGCAGTTCTGCCAGCAGCATCCCTTTCCCTCATCCCTGCTGCCTCTGCACACTTGGCACCAGCTTGGACCAGCCATGGGCACAAGGCAAGCAAGAATAGTAGAGGACATGCATACAGAAGAGAGCTTGCAATGGGGCACTTAGGTTAGTCTCTCCTTCCCTTGCCCAGGTGCTGGACCTGCGCCGCCTCTACTCCAATGACATCCACGCCATGGCCAACACTTACGGCATTGAGGCTGCACTGAGGGTCATTGAGAAGGAGATTAAGGATGTGTTTGCTGTGTATGGTAAGCAGAACATGACAGCATACCTGGCCTAGTGGGAGTGCCCGATGGCATGGCAGAGAACCGAGTCAGCCCTGCATGTTGGTGGGAACAGAAGCATGGCTGTAGAGTATACAGGGGCTATAGTTGCTTGAGAGTCCCCATGAGAGAGTGTGGGGGATGGTGGCTTCGACTCTTGAAGCCACTCAATGATATCCCAGGTGCTGGTACCTTTTGTGAAGTTCACGGTTCATGGCTTGACCCATCAAAGTTCTAGATCCCAGGTAGAAACAGCACAGTCAGCAGATTCTTGTTTCCTGTGCTGCTAGATGAACTTAGGTGCAAGATGAAGGGAGTCCGCGCAGTGCCTGGGCCAGGTGTAGGGTGAGGGGGTAGAGGAGCTGAGAGGGACCTTGGGGTGTGGTCATAGCTGCCTTGTGTCAGGTGTTGCTCCCCATCTCTTCTCCTGTCACTGCTTACCCCTCCTAATTCTGCCCCATGACAGGCATTGCAGTTGACCCTCGCCATCTCTCCCTGGTCGCTGACTATATGTGTTTTGAGGGTGTTTATAAGCCACTCAATCGCTTTGGGATCCAGTCAAGTTCCTCCCCTTTGCAGCAGATGACATTTGAAACCAGCTTCCAGTTTCTCAAACAGGCCACCATGATGGGTGAGTGTGAGCAGTGACTTGGGCCTTCCCTAGTCAAATAGGCTCGTCCCGCAGTGCGTCTTTGCATGGGGTAAACTTGGAATCACAAGTGGAGAAGCAGCAGATAGTAAAGGTCTGCATTCTGACGGAATAAGGAGGGGTGTCTCCTCTTCCAAACTAGGTACAGGGCCACAGTGTGAGTGTGCAGGGCCTCTGAGGCACCCGCCACACAACCTCGGCAATGAGTCCTCAGACCCCGACACATGCTCTTCTGTCTTTCACAGGATCCCATGATGAACTGAAATCACCTTCAGCCTGTCTCGTGGTGGGGAAAGTCGTCAAAGGCGGGACAGGCCTGTTCGAGCTCAAGCAGCCCCTCAGATAGCAGCATTGTCTGCCTAGCCCGGAGGACCTGAGGGTGGGCACAGCTGGCCATTCAGAGTGACATAGCAGAGCAGTGACCTTGGGCTCCAGAAAGCAGCTTGGGCCAGCTTTACCTTTCTGCTCCCATCTCGGGATTGATAACAAGGATTCCCAAGCACTCAAGATGACCATGGCTTCACCTGTGCTCCAAGAGGCCTCGGCCAAATCCCTGACAGACACCCAGGACTTCACAGGGGAAATGCCGCTGTGAGCCACTGCTGTTGGCAGTCCCAGGTGCCGCCGGTGAGATCCATTGCCGGTGGCTGAGAAAGCATCCCTGGAGCCTCCTGAAGAGCCTGAAAGGACACGAAACCTGCTTCCCCCTCCCTGCCCTCCTTGCTGCATCCTTTGTAGGAGAGTACTCAAAGAGTCTCCACCCAGGCCAAAGACAAAGTGACGCAAGGCCCTGCCTGGCCCCGCTGGCATTGTTATATGACTGCATGCACGGGAGTAGACTGGCCCCACAGCCAGGACATCTCCGGGACCCCAGCAGTTCTCTACCTCACAGAAAGCCCCAGGTGTCCCTCTGGGGCTATTCAGCAAGTAGCCTGGCCTTCCTGCCTCTGCTCCCAGCTTGATGTCAAAGCCTGCAGTCACCCACAGGCCCTGCACTGTGAGATCTTTGAGGCATGTGGTAAGGTGTCCTGACTAGGACGAAAGGGCAGAGGCTTTGTCCGACCATGGCCATTTCTGTTTTTGTCCACTGTTGTTCCAGCATGGTCTGAGTAATAAACGAAGCCAGGACTGGCTGTTGGGAGAGAATCAAGACAGGTTTTTAATCTGTTCCCTTCATTTATAGTTTTTACATCTGATAATTGGGATTTTCTTGGCACAGTCAAAGTTCAGGTATTTCTTCCTGCTTTTATCTGGCAATGTATGGGCAGGTATCAGCCCTGACCCCCATTCTTCACCTCTGACTCCCAGGCCCCATGGCCAGAAGCACAGAACAGAAGCCTATGGGAAGAATTTGTGTCAACCTTTGTGGAGTAAGAGGGCTGCAATGGCCTCAAGAGTGAGCTGGGTTAAAGGTAGGCCTTTCCAAGAGAGAGACTCTGTAGCCTTTTCCAGGCTCATGATGGGATTCAGCCTGTGCCTCCTGTGTGCACCCAAGAAAGCTAGCACCTTGTGACAGACTATAGGACATGGCATAGAAGAATGTTACAGCTTCAAAGGGAGGCAGAGAGGAAGGGTCCCTGGAAAACCCTACCCTGAGGACGCAACCCGCAGGATAAGGCACTCATTCTTAGGGTGAAAAGGTAAACTCATTACTGTTTCTACGCGGAGTAGAGTGGTGAGAAGGGGTCCTTGTAGGAAAGGTAAGCTAGGGCCTGTGGCATCTAGAGGATAAGTGGTTTCATGGCCCCAGCCTCCCCCAGAACTGAAGTGCATGGAGCTGAAGGAGCAAACCCTGAGTGGAAAAGCGTGGCTAGGGACTGACCACACCTATGCCTGACCTGTAGCCTATACTGGAGCCTGAGGTGGTGGCGTCTACCCATCCTCACAGTATTTGATCCCTCTGTCTCTATCTTCTCTATCACATTTAACTTGGGCCACTGTGACTCTTAAACTCAATCTTTCTTCAGAAAAAGAACATTTGCAGTCCTGAGAATACTCCCAAGACTGTTGCCATAACCTGCCAGGGAGACCAGCCTTAAAGGGTTCTGAACAGAGAAACACCAAAACAAACAAGTGTTTCTGTAAAACGACCCCTTGAGAGGGAGGTGAGCAGGCTCTAGATACGAATAGCCCAATGTGCTCTTGCTACTCTTCTGCTTGGCAGTGGAGTCATATCCCCCTTCAGTGCTGAAGACTGAGCTCAGGGCACTCATGCCAGGCTCTACCTCTAAACTCTGTCCCCAGCACCTAGCGACTATTTTAGAAGGCTGATAATAAAACCACACTCCAAGATTAGGATAGAACGGCCTGGGATGCAACCTGGGTGTGGGAAGAGCTCCAGAAAAGAGTATACAGCAAGAACCACGGGCTTAGTTAACCCAGTCCTAAGTACTATAACTTAAAACTAACTTCACATAACTGTGAGACGACTTCTCAGAAGTGAGTCGCTAGCCCTAGGTCCTAGCGTGAGCTCTAAATAGCCAATGTCTTCTGGTTCCACACGTTGTCTGCAGGGTTTTAAAGGGGCTTTAAAGGCAGCTGCAATGACCTAACACAAAGCCTGGCAGAAGACAGGTGCTGTTCTCAGCAGAAAGCTTCTGAGTCCAGCACATTAGGGAAATGGCATGTCCACCTTCCAAAGTTCCTGCCAGGACACCACAGGGCCAAAAGGAGGGGATGTTTAACAGCCAATATTTCCTCTAGAACAGTTCTGTGAGAAATTTCCATCCAAACATTACAGTTTGGCTTGATGACACACACATGTAAGTCCAGTACTTGGGAAGCTGAGGCAGCAGGATCTCAAGCTCAAAGTCTACATGTGAATTCAAGACCAGCTTGACCTACATAGTAAGATCCTGTCTGAAAGAACAAGGGCTGGAGTGCAGCTGTGTGGGAGAATCCTCTTGCAAGGGTCTGGGCCAGCCCAGCTCAGCTAATTAAAAACTTAGACCCTCAATGTCCAAGGAGAACCATCCCTCTGGTTCAGCAAGTGCCTCTGCCCTTCTATGCTAAGGAGTTTGGGTGCAGGTCCCAGGTGTCACTGAAGGCTCTGTAGTGGTTACACTGAAGCAGGTGTGTCAACAGGGTGGTCGTGTGCTCGGTGGCACCTACTGTTTGCCTGCTCCCAAAGATTGCACCCAGTGCCCATTCTCCCAGTTTTCTCCTGTCCTGCATCCATCCCACCACAACCTCCACTTGTGTGAACCTGTGGGCCAGTAGGTTCATCACAGAACCAGTAATACAGCATGCCAAATGCACTTCACCAAGAAATTCTGTCTCATTGCTGATCAAAGGTTAAGGTATCCAGAAGGCACCATGTGAGTTTGCACCACACAGTCCTCAATGTAGGACCAAACTGCTGGCTCTCTGGGGAGGAAAGAGAAGTCACCTGGGTGCTCAGAGGCCAGGAGAGAGGAAACACGGAAAAATTAGTTAAGTCATTGCTTCCCACTGCAGTTTCCATTCCCACACCAGCCTCTCTCCCATCATGGTCCAGCCATGTGTGCCTCATATTCCTTCCCTCTGGTGCAAGGGAGGTGCCCGGCCTTCCTGCACTGCCTTTCTCGTGTGTGGACAGTAGTGGTTAACAGGTGTTCATGGAGTCCTCCACGCTCTAGGTGTTTACCTGCACACCGAGTGCTTCTCAACTGGGGCACATTTGCACTCCCTCCCACACATCTGGAAATTTCACCTAAAGACACTTGTGTCACAGCTGTAGAGATGCTACTGGCATCTAGTGGGTACAAGTTCGAATGTTGTTGTAGTTCAGTGTAGTCTTCACAACAAAGTCATACAGCTGCAGACGTCACTAGTGCAAGACTGAAAGGCCTCACCACACACCCCTATGGGCTGGGTGTGCTTTCCACAAGGTGGAATCCTTTCCGCTTTAGTCTCCCCACAGATAAAACAGGCATTTCTCCATTACTTCTTACAGTGGTATATTATTTGTGTTTTAATAAATAAAGCTTGCCTGAAGATCAGAGGGCAAAGCAGCCGTACTAATCAGCCATACAGGCCAGGCAGTGGTGACACACACCTTTAACAGAGAAACCAAAAATAAATAAAGTGGACAACACCTGAGGAAAGAGACTTGAGGTTGACCTTTGATCTACATACACATGACTCTCTCACACACACACAGAAGATATAGATAGACACATGCAACAAACATGCAATTTTCACAAATGAAAAGGAATGAGCAACGGTTAAAGAAACAGTCTAAAGAAACAGCACTTGGGAAGCAGAGGCAGGCAAATCTCTGAGTTCAAGGCCAGCCTGGTCTGCAAGAGCTAGTTCTAGGACAGGCTTCAAAGCTATAGTGAAACCCTGTCTTAAAAAAAAGACTGTTTCTTTAACCGTTGCTCATTGCTTTTCATTTGTGAAAATTGCATGTTTGTTGCATGTGTCTCTCTATATCTTCTCTGTGTGTGAGAGAGAGAGACATGTGTATGTAGATCAAAGGTCAACCTCAAGTCTCTTTCCTCAGGTGTTGTCCACTTTATTTATTTTTGGTTTCTCTGTGTAACAGCTCTGACTGTCCTGGAACTCACTTTGTAGACCAGACTGGCCTTGAACTCAGAGATCCACCTGTCTCTGCTTCCCTAGTGCTGGGATTAAAGATCTGTGCCACCACTGCCTGACCATTTTATCTTTTTGAGATAGGGTCTCTCAGCCGGGCAGTGGTGGCACATGCCTTTAATCCCAGCACTCAGGCGGCAGAGGCAGGTGGATCTCTGTGAGTCTGAGGCCAGCCTGGTCTACAAGAAAGAAAGAAGAGAGATAGGATCTCTCACTAGCCTGGAACTTGCCAAGTAGGCTAAGCTGGCAAGGGAGCAACAGGGGTTCACCTGTCTCTGCTTCCCCGGTGCTGGGTTTATCAGAGCATTCCATCACACTGGGCCTTTTGACCTGGTTCCTGGGGGTCCTCAGACTTGTACAGCAAGCACCTTACTGACTGAGCCAACTCCCCAGCCCCTCTTTCACTCCTTTTTGTTTTTACTTTGGTATATTTCTGCTTGTCTATTTTAAAGTATTTGTTGTATGTAAAAATAGCCTTTTACAACCTGCCTTAAATACTCTTATCAGATCATTACATGAGGAGATAAAATAAGTCAAGAATTTGGTACAAAGTTCAAGCTTGCAAAACCTATACGGTCAGCTCTGAGCTGGACAGAGTAGCATATGCCATGGCCCGCTCAGCTAGTCCTAGCGTCAGCTAGTAAGGGGTGTGACTCCTTCCCTCTGTTAACAACAGCTTGCTCAAGGACTCATCGGCAAGCATGTGGTAGACTGAGGACCCGAAGCCAGGCTGCTGGCCCAGAAACAGCTCTTCAACTTCCTGTCTCCAGCCCCTTTGTTCAGAAGAAGCTCACTATCATTAGGGAACTTCCCTCCAGAATACAGATCAGGGTCATCTCTTCTCTGTTGTATCTGTGGTACAGGGAAAACTCCCCAAAGAAATCTTATGGATTCCCAGATTGCAAAAAGGCAGACTTGGAAGTTGGAGAAAAGTACCAAGACCTGAATTCTGGGCTCTTCAAAGGAATCAGCAACCCCGTGGCTAAACTGGAAAGGGAACCCGGTGTGGACTGTTGCAGTCATACAGGCTGTTGGCTTGCTTCCTACTGGCTGTTTCACAGAGAACTGAATCTACTTAGAGAAAGTGAAAATGTCACCCTAGAGTTGGCACGCATCTCAAGGAAGACTCTGCTGATGTCCTTGCTCGGCCACCTCCTGACACAATCCCTCAGTAATGTCTGGGGCAAAGTGACACTCCTCTGCTCTGTCAGTGAGCAGATGGAGAGACGTGAGGCCAAGATTGGTGGAGAGAAATGGAGTGGCATTCCATTTGTATTTTAATAAATAAAGTTTGCCTGAAGATCAGAAAAGTACAACAGCCACACTGGCCAGCCTTGCAGACCAGGCAGTGAGGACACACACCTTTAATCCCAGCAGCCACAATGATACACATTTTTAATCCTAGTAGCCACACTAACTTGTCATAGAAAACAGGAGGTAGTAGTGCATACCCTTAATCCCAGAAGTAGAGAAGATGATAAAACAGGAGGAGACAGATCACAGTCTCAGTCTCATGAAATTCTTGGAGGCAGGATCACCATTTTCGGCCTGAGGTCAAGGTAAGAGCCAGTGGCTGGCTGCTTTGCTTTTTGAACCCCAGTTTTCTGTGTCTGTGTTTTTATTAATCGTGCTTCAGGGAAAAGGGCAGTTCTACAGAAGTTTGTGGACTGTGGGCTCATCACATTGAAGATCAGTGACCAGCTGATGCCAGAGGCCACAGTCTCCAGTGCTCCAGGCTTCTTCTGCCTGTTTCTGCTTCTTAGCCTGTTAGCCAGACCATCTCACACAGCATCCTGCCACCTGAGGTCCTTGCCATGTCCTGCTCTGCATTTGCAGACTGGCCCCACCAGGCATGGGTTCTGTCCTAATTTGCTTTCTATTGCTAAATAAAACATTTAGACCAAAAGCAACTTGGAGAAGAAAGGGTTTTTATTTGGTTCTAACCACAGTCCATCATTGAAGAAAGTCAAGGCAAGAATTTGAGGCAAGAACTGAAGCAGAGCATGGAGGAACGCTATATTTTTATTTATTTGGCTTTATCTCCAGGCTCAACTTGCTTGCTTATACCTCCCAGGACCACCTGCTCAGGGATGGTACTACCCACAGTGGGCTGGACCCTCCCATGTCAATTATTAATCAAGAAAATATTCCATGGGCATGCCTTCAGGCCAATCTCATGGAGCCCTTTTCTCACTGAGGTTCCCTCTTCCCAATGACCCTCGTTTGTGTCAAGCTGAAAACAAACAAGCATCACCACAGGTTTTAGGCAGCACTTTGCCGAATGTGATACATTCTTCATAGCAGTAGGACTATCCTAGGGTAGCTGTGTGCTGTCAGATAGCCACGGGTAGATAAGTCCATCTAACTAGTGCATACAAGAACAGCTTTCCCAGTGAGGGGGACAAGTGAGCAGCCATGTGGCTTAGCTCAGGACTGTCTGCCCTCCTGTCTTGAGTGGTGGGTGAGCAGAGGTAGCAGAGCAACCAGATCAGAAGGAGGCTGTTGGGTAGACTGAACAAGAAACAAACAGTGCTGGAAGCTGCTCTCTGGGGCCCATGGTCCCAAGGAAGGTGTAATGATGAGGCAAGCAGGCCTGCTTTTTGTCCCGCCTGGCTCCCTCATGGCTAGCTTAGCCCCGGAAATAACAACATACAAATTGTATTAATTTAAGCATTGCCTGGCCCATTTTATCTAGCCTCTTCTTGGCTAACTCTTATATCTTGTTTAACCCATATCTAGTAA